>JAGFPH010001283.1:205320-233999 GCA_018207615.1 Philaenus spumarius
GTTTACCTACGTTACAATGTTTACCTACGTTACAATGTTTACCTACGATACAATGTTTACCTACGTTACAATGTTTACCTACATTACAATTTACCTACGTTACAATGTTTACCTACGTTACAATGTTTACCTACGAACCGACAGAACGTCGCACGATGTTTAAGTAGCAAAAAAGCACGTTCTGCTGTTTTAAATAAACCATTATTTACTATCCCTACTTTCAAATCTGAATATTTTAGCGATAAAAATATTCAGAATAAATTGACACAAAACAATGCTATAGTAACAACGGCTTACAAAGGAAATGTCCTGATAATTATGCACAGTAAAGATTACGTTGACAAGACGTTACATTGTATAAATAACAATAATATTGATGAAATAAATGAGGACCCCGTTAAATAATTCAATGAAAATATCAAGTCAGCGATTAACGTAAGCAACTACTTATTATCAAAACCATAAAAAAGTTTCAACAAAATGATTAAACCTGCTATACCACAACTCAAAAGTCTACCCAAAATACACAAAGTAGGTTACCCTATAAGGTCCCTTGTGAATTTCATGTATGCACCATTTTACAGAATATCGAAAAATCTGGACAAATTGATAAGGAAATATTTAATTTTTGATACTACATTTAGTATCAGGAATAACTTAGACCTAATGAACAAAATAAACAACATATCCATCCCGGATCGAACAACATCGGTTTCCTTCGATATAACGAACCTATACACCCACACTCCAATCAGTGAAACAGTTTGAATACTGGAGAGAAACTTACGCTTACATAAGAAGTTGAATAAATAGTCGATCGATGAGTTAATGAACTTATTGAATGTATGCCTAGCACAAAACTACTTCACGTTTGACAACATATTTTACATTTAAAGACAGGGATTGGCTGTGGGTTCACCTTTGTCCAGCATTTTGGAAGAAATATTTTTAAATCATGTTGAGACCACATGCATCATGAATGAAAACAAATACCACAAAAAAATTATTTATTATTAGGTATGTGGATGATGTAGTTTGTTTATACAACGGCAATCCACGACAGACCTGTTTGTTATTGAACTTTCACAACAAAGTTCACCCTAATTTAAAATTCACCAGCGAAGTGGGATGTGAACAAAGACTCAACTTCTTGGACCTCACCATCACAACATCAGAACTGAAACACGCATTTAAAATATATAGAAAAAAACCCAGCTAACCATACAATTCACGCTTCTTCAAACCATCCCATATCGCATAAATTAGCCGCATACAATAGCTTCGTTCATCGATTGCTGAGTATCCCCATGAAATCAGAAGATTTTAAAGAATAAATTAACACCATAAAATACATAGCTGCCTCGAATGGTTACGAAACCTCAATTATTGACAAGATAATAAAAAACAAACTAGAAGAAAAAAAGTTAACAAAGCCACTCAACCCAAACTCAAATTTACTGCCGTGGACTTCAATAAATACCTGGAATACAAAACACACAAAATTTTCCTCAAACGGGGCTACCACCTAACTTATAGAACATCCAATAGCCTAAGTAAAGTTTTAAAACCAAAAAGAGCAAGAGAACCTGACCAATTTAAACAGCAGAGGAATGTACCATGGGATGATTGCCCAAAAACTTGTATAGGCAAAACTGGACGCACATTTAAAACCCGCCTTAAAGAGCATATTCCATATTCTAAACGATCTACCACCAAGAAAATAGTTTCCAAGTTCACAGAGCATTTAATTAAAACCAACCATAATTACACAAGCATTGGTAAAAACTTGAAAATATTACATTACTGCAATAAAGATCCTTTGATGAATGCAATAGAGTAGTTCCACATATAAAAAAGCAAAAACAAGATCCAGACAATCTACTTAATAAGTTGCTTTTTCATTCCCACACCATCTTCTTTATGATTAATAGCACGGAAGCAATTGCAGCGCTTCACGATGTACAAAATTAAAAGATAGCCCCCTCGACAATAATGCAACCATTATCTGCTGACCGGTCATTATTTCAGTTCACGATCAAACACATTCGAGAACGGTCCTCGATAACGTGCGACGGCCGTATTTGTATAAATTTTAAATGTGTTGTAATTTATTTTATTTGAATGTTTGTGAAGTGTATTTACGTGTACATTTGAAAATGACCGAATAAAGAGTCAAAACGCGTCATGTGATAAGGAAATACAAATTACATCAAATCAAGGATTGTTCGACATAACGCCATAAGGTAATTAAAGTTAGTAAATAATTAACAATCCAATAAGGCTACAAGCATTAAAAAATGGAAGCATTTTAGTTGATTTCTGTTAGACCGGTTTGCCAAATATGCAGTTTAATAATACATGCAAGAATAATCAGGAATTACCCTTTTTTGTAAGAAGAAGTTTTATTTGTTTTCTGTAAGACGTGTTTACAAAGAGGTAGTTTAATAATGCATGCAAGAATAATTTGAATTTCGCTTATTTGTAACGTAAATTTTAAGTTGTTTTAAATTAGACCGGTTGTTAAGTAGGCAGTTTATTAATACTTGCAAGAATAATCAGGAATTATGTTTATTTGTATTGAGAATTTTTGGTTGTTTTCCGTACGACCGTTTACGAAATAGGCAGTTTAATGTATGAATGGCACCCATTTTTTATGTATATAAATATATCTGGGTTCCTGGAGATCTTCTGTTTCAGATAGTATCTCTTTTATTAATCAGACTATCTATAGAAATTTGACAAATCATTTATTCATAGTTCATAAGATTAAGTTTTACTTGTACAAGCACTGTCTTTTTAAATAAATCTTTGAATAGTTATTTATTAATCCAAGATCCTGGAAGAAAATCAAATTAAACACGAACTATGTGGTCACTAAAGAGATAAAGTAATTTGCAAACACAGATTTATACCTTTCTGTAACTTGATCATCTGTTTATGTATAATCTTACAATTTTTTAAAATTTTGGTATCAATTAATCATAATAAATAAATTATATTAAAATATAATAGAGTGAAATTATCAATTCATTATTAAAATTATAATCAGTTTTACTGAACTTACCAAATAAAATGTTTATACCACACGTTTCATTGTATGGAACTATATCAAAACCTGTATTACCGAGTTCACCTTCTAGTAAATCATAAGTTTCTCTTGCTTTTGAGTAAAATATATCAACGAAAACTTTTAAATTGCTCAAGTTAAATATTGGATTTAACAACTTCCTATGCTTTTTCCATTTTTCTCCTAAAACAAATATTTTATCAATTAACATATTTACTCACTGTCTAAAATTAAATTATTTAGTTTTACACAATGTTCATAGTTGTTAATATTACTATACAAGAAGCAATATAATTAATATCACATAAAGATATAATTTTACACTAATTGTAAAGATGCCTTCTTATGTGGTTTGAACTACACAGTAAAATCTGTATTTAAAATAGCAGAAGATAAAACAGGTTAGCTAAACAAAGGGAAAACATAATAGTTGCTGCAATTTATAATTAGGCTAAAATGCTTACATTTAACAGTAACTGCGTAGAAACAAGACAATTACGTTTCAATTACTTGCGAACTAGGAGATAAAATGTAAATGTTATCCAATTAAATGATTATGTATTTAATAAAAACTTTAAACTTGTACTTTTAGCCTTCAAAATAATATATTTTGTAATATCGTTTTAATTGCCACTGGGATAAATTAATTGTTTAGGACTGCTCGAGCCACCCTATATTTAAATTAACCAATAAAAAAATTATAGAATAATAAGGTTAAAGCAAAGTGAGTTTAGTTATCTGAATATGAGGAGGTGAGTGGTGGAAGGTATAAGTATTCAGGGTGTTTCTTGGGAACTCTGACAAACTTCAGGAAATGGATCCTTGCATCAATTGAAGAAAAATTGTTTTGTATAGGTCCAAAACCCAATTCTTTTGAACTTAGAGTTGAAAGTGGCTTTTTCAGTTTTCATGCAGACAAAAGTTAGTAGATATATTGTGTTACAATTTACACTAGTAACTGGAGCAGAAAATTCTGTAGACATACCACTGGCTTTCAGTCAGAAAATAACAATAATTATTCGGTGGTTGCCCTCCAAATTGTAAAATTGATTTAATAAATTAAAGCTTGCAAAATATTTTATAACTACTTGACAACTTGGAATGAAACCTTACCAAATTTTAAAAATTTTATGTAGAATAAGATTATAATATCATGATTTCCTTAGTTTTTATAAACAGTTTTACCCGGATTTTTTATGATTTTGTAAAGTAACACAAAATACAAAGCAAATTTTATAGATTGTACTCTAAAGTTTTTCCTTATTAATAAGCTTGTTTTTAAACAGTGTGGGTTTGTATAATTTAAAATATGAAACAAATTCTCTAAACAAAATCTGCGATTGTCTACCTTTTTTCACCAAAACAATCAAAATGAAAAGGTAACCATAACAACACGTTTAACTAAGCATGTAAACATTTACTTATAATTTAAACTGTACCTAGCTAACAGTAATTTACAATTTCACAAAGTAAGGTAAACCGACTATTGATTAACTTTAAAAAAATTCGCAGTGTTCCCGTTGTGTGCAAAGTCGAGCTCGCTACAGCATGGCATGGAAGATGTTGCTCTTTGTACCATGTTAGGATTGTCTTTGATTGTTCTTGATTCAAGATTTCTGCCAGATCTTGTCTTGTTTGCGGTTTTGTTTTGTAAACTTCAGTTTTCATATGTCCCCACAGGAAGAAGTCCATCGGGGTAAGGTTTGGTGACCTGGGTAGCCAACGTACTGGTCAATAGTGAGCAATTATTCTTTCACCAAACGGTTATGTAAGAACCAAGCCACGTAACTTGATACATGCGGTGGTGGTGCGTCATGCTGGTAAAACATAGTTCCTCTTATTTGGCGAGGGATCATCAAGAAGTTCAGGTAGTAAGTCTTGTAAGAATCTTAGTTGAAAGTTTCTTTCTACTGTAGCATGTGGATAATCCATAAGTGAGTGTTTTTACAATTGTTAATACCATTCCGGGTATATTGAGCTTCGTCTGTAAAGAGCCAACTGACGATTAGCTGCAAACGATTTTTAATTAATGTTTGGTACGGACTCATTAATGACAATTTTATAGGGGCTTACATTTTAGATGATGTGTTAAATGGTGGAACGTATTTACAGTTCTTATGAGACATATTACCTGAACTTCTTGAGGACAACCCTTCCAAATTACCAGCATGATGCAACACCACCACGTGTATCACGTCACGTGGCTCGGTTCTTACATAACCGTTTTGGTGAAAGAATCTTCGGTTTTTCATTTCGGTTGTTATGGTGAAAAAAGGTAGACAATTATTAGGCAAAGAAATCGCGGATTTTGTTTAAAAACATTTTCTTTATACCTATTATAAATTATATGATTTAAACCCACACTGAATGATTTTGGATGTTTAAAAATAAGCTTATTAATAAGGAAAAATTGTACAGTACAATCTCTAAAATTTCCTTTATATTTGTCGTGACCAAGTGTTTAAAGTACACACACATTAGAATACATACTGTCTTTTTATTTCAAAAATATAAACTTGAATGGTTGCTAAGCAACAAACAAGACTTAAAAGTCCTGAACATTATTGTAATAGAAACAGCTGATTATAGGAAATAGCAGATACCAATACAACACATCTGAATATAAACATAGATCATAACATTCTCCCTCACTTATTTGGAAGAAAAATACAACTACTTTGAAAAAATATAGTCTTTAAACCAAGGCGGCGGTCGCCGTTCTCGAACTGGTCTTGGGGAGCGGTCTGGTAGATTTACTTCTAGAGGCTTGTCTGGTTCTATATGTTCGGGATGTGCTGGAGGTTTGTTCGGAATCCTTGGTACATCATAAGATCGTTCAGGTTCAAATATTACTGTCTTTTTTTATAACTAGAGTTTGTCTGAGCTGGTTGATGTGTCTTTTGATATTTCTTCCACTGTCTAGTGTCACGATGTAGTGTCTTTTACCTAGCTTCTTCTTTATCAGTCCAAACTGCCATACTTGCCTGTTGTTGCTGAATATTTGAACTTGTACTCTCTCCCCTTCTTGAATTGAACGGACGGGTTTTGAAACTGGTAGGTAGCTTATTTTGGGGCTTTGGTAAGGGAAAATTGCATCTAGTCGGATTCTTAATTTTCTGTTTAGGTACAATTCAGCAGGTGTCTGGTTACTAGCTAATGGAGTAGCTCTGTAGCGGAATAAGATTCTTCGCACTTTTTCAGTCAGTGTTCCGGGTTCTTCATAAGCTGATTTCAGTTTGTTTTTTAAAGTTTGGACGTTGCGTTCGGCAAGACCATTCGTTGCTGGATGTCCAGGGGCAATAAACTTTTGGAAAATTCCGTTATTCTTGGAATAAGTTCTGAACTCTTCACTCGTAAAGATTGTTGCGTTGTCTGAAACACATTCTTTTGGATATACATGTGTTGTGAATATCTTGTTAAGGAGCTTGATTGTGTTTGAAGATGTGGGTGCTTCCTTTAAAACTTTGATTTCAGCCTATTTCGATTTTGCGTCAATACAAACAAGAAAATAGTGATTTTCAAAAGGGCCTGCGTAGTCTATGTGTATTCGGTCCCAATTGTTTTCAGGCAGGTTCCATGGATGTACTGGTACTTTAGGAGGGCTTGATTTCACTAGTGCGCAACTTTTACACTCCTTTACAAGTCTTTCAATTTCTCCATCAATTCCTGGCCAATAAACGTATCGTCGAGCTAGTTGTTTCATCTAAGTTATACCCACGTGGGTTTCAGAAGTTCACTGAGAACTTCAGAGCGTAAAGTTGGTGGAAATAAGATTCTATCTTTTCGAAACAAAATACCATCAAGTAAGGTGTATTCTGAGTCTATAGAGTTGTTTTTCAGGTTTTGGCATATTTTATTCATATCCTTGTCTTTTGCAGTTTCTTCTTTGATTGTATTTGAGGTTATTTGATAATTTGATATTTGAAAAATTGATTGAAAATATATCATTTTTACCTCTTCTCCAACTTGTTGATCTATTGAATTACTGCATGACTTTACTGGAGCTCATGACAAACAATCCACATTTTGATTATCACTTCCTTTCTTGAAGCGAACGATGTAGTCAAATCCTGAGAGAAATGAAGCGTAGCGCAGTAGGCGAGCTGAAGTCATTTGTGGTAAGGCTTTGTTTTGGTGGAAAATCCGTGTCAGTGGCTCGTTGTCTGTAACTAGGATGAATTTCTTGCCAATTAGATAGTTGTAAAAATGGTTTACAACAAAAATGATTGCCAATGCCTCTCGATCAAGTTGACTGTAGTTCATTCACTTGTATTAAGAGAGCGGGAAGCGTAAGCTATTGGTCGCTCAACACCTTCAACTTCATGACTTAGTACAGCTGCAACACCTGTAGGACTTGCATCAGTAGTCATGATGAGGGGTAGATTAGGGCCAAATGGAATGATCACTCGATCGCTGCAGAGTTCTGATTTGAGTTTGAGAAATGCTGGTTCACAAGTAGCTGTCCATATCCATGGTACTGATGTTTTGAGTAGACATCTGAGTGGAAAAGTCATTGTAGAAAAATCAGGAACAAATCTTGAGTAATAGGTTACTAAACCTAAAAATCTTTTGAGTTCTTCAACATTGTGTGAGCGTGACATGTTTTCAATTGCTTGAATTTTGATTAGAGATTTATTTATTTTGTTATATTGAACAACATGACTAAGATATTCCACCTTTTCAGTCATAAATGTACATTTGTTTTGGTTGACATGTAGGTCATAGTCAGAGAGTCGTTGAAGACATGCTCGAAGGTTTTGTATGCACTCATCGAATGTATTTCCATGAACGATGATATCATCAAAGTATGCTTCCGTTTTCTGTAGGCCCATAATAACTTGAGAAATAATACGGTTGAATTCAGCTGGAGCCGTTTTTATCCCAAAACTGAGCCTGTGAATCCTGTATGTACCTCTGTGTGTCGAAATTGTTTGAATCTTACTACTGTCTTCATCAACTTGAATATGTAAATAAGCTTTAAATAGATCAAGCTTACAAAAGTACTTGGAATTCCGAAGACTGTTGAGTACGTCATCGATGCGACGTATGGGGTAGTTTGCTTGTACCAACCTGTCGTTAACCCCACATTTGTAGTCAACGCACAGGTGGATCCCACCATTAGGTTTAGGAATAACAACCAGAGGTGATCCCCAATCCGATGCTGTAACTTTCGATATGATTCCTTCTGCTTCAAGTGTATCCAATTCAGTTTCTACTTGTTCTCGAGGGCATATGGAACATCTCTTTCCCGTGTAAAGATTGGTTTCGCATTGTTACGTAGTTGTAAGGATACTTTGAAATTTGGGACGCAACCTACTTTTTATTCGAAAATTGGAGTGAAATTGCTTAGAACTTCGTTTACTGATTCTATGCTGTGAACAGGAAAGTGATTTGAAGGTTGCTTGAACATTTCGTCATGTACATGACGAAGTTCGATTTCTAATCCTCGAATCCACTGTCTGCCTAAAAGAGCGTCGTGTCCTGCAGGTACAATGTGTAGTTCACCGTTGATTTGTTTACCATTGTAAGTAACAGTCACGGATACCTTTCCGACAGGCTTAATTATGTTACCTGTGTAGATCGAAAATAAACATTGGAACTTTCTATGGGTAAACCTAGCTTTAGTTTGTTGTAGTCACTTTCTGAGAGTAGTGAAAACTTTGCACCGGAATCAACTTCAAAACGTTGGTTCCTGCCATTTAATTTAACATCAATCAAGTATTTGTCAAGTTCAGGAGTCATTTCAAATAAGTCGGTAATGTCATGATTCACGTGATGAATGCCATAGGTTGGGTCTGGGATAGTTTGATCGAACCGTAAAGTTTGACTTTCAGTAGGCCTATTGAAACATGGTTCAACTGAATCTACTTTTGAGTTTTTGAGCAGTGATTGTATACAAACTCTTGATACATGTCCTTTCCTTTTACATTATGTTGCATGAGAGCTTATTGAAGTCTACTTTACATATACTTGCTTTGTGATTGTTGTTACTACATCGTAAACATAGGTTTTCAATTCCCAAAGCCTTAAAGTCAACGTATCGTTTTCTGGTATTGGATCTAGGCCTATTGTCAGTAGATCTGCTTACTGAGTTGAATCGTCTGTTTCCTCTTGAACGAGCTCTGGAATTTCTCGAACTGCTGGAAATGGCATTAGTAGTCTCGCTAAAAGTGAAACTGTTTGAACTTGATGTCTGTTTGGGCTTAGAAAGTTCTTTGCTATCAATTTTTGAAGCTTCTAGAGCAATCGCCTTGTTAAGTACATCATTGAAACTAGAAAGATTAGATTGTGAAATTAGTTCTTTAAGCCAATCGTCTCGAAGACCACGAATTAACTGGGCTGGTAAAAATTCATCTGAGATTGATTTGTTTTTGCAACATTCGCATTTTACTGTAAATTCACAGTCGGCTAAGTCTTGTTGAAGTGAGGCTACAAAATCCGAAACTGACTGGCCATTCTTTTGATAAATGTTTAGAAAGTAGAGTTGAGAAACAACTACATTTTTCTTGGGAACAAGCATTTGTGTTAGAACCTTGATAAGATCATCGTAAGTTAAGATTTTGATTGGTTTCTCTGGGCCAAGAAAAGCTGATAGTAATGTAATGTAATGACCTGATTGTAATGTACTGACCCAATAAATACACACAACAGTTGAGCAATACTTTTCTTTTTAGTTAACCCTTTCATTGTATAGTAATTTTCAAAACGTTCTATGTAATTAGAAAACTTTTCACGTTTAGGTTCAAAATGTTCAAATGGAGAAATGTTTATAAGACTTACCGATCCTTCAGGTTTTTCTTGCTTTGCATAATGTGTAAAAAGTTGTAGAAACTGTTGTTGCTGTTGTTTTTGAAAAACTGCTAAGAACTTCTTGAATTGCGTAGCATCCATTTTGAAATAGGCTTGTACGATTTGTAGGCCTGATTGGGTAATGTAAACAAATTGAAACTGTTTAAATTGTAATTATTTGAAAAAAAAAAAAAAAAACAGTAAATTAGGCTACATATAAGTGTTTACCTCGTCGCCAAAAAGTGTCGAGACCAAGTGTTTAAAGTACACACACATTCGAATACATATTGTCTTTTCATTTCAAAAATATAAACTTAAATGGTTGCTAAGCAACAAAAAAGACTTAAAAGCCCTGAACATTATTGTAATAGAAACAGCTGATTATAGGAAATAGCAGATACCAGTACAACACATCTGAATATAAACATAGATCATAACATTATTTTATGTTACTTTACAGTCATAAAAAATCCGGGTAAAACTGTTTATAAAACTAAGGAAGTCATGATGTAATCTTATTCTACATAAAATTTTACACATTTTGGTAAGATTGCAGCCCAAGTTGTCAAGTAGTTTTCACATTTAAAGTGTCTTTAGAAAGATCCAATACGAGTTGACTTTTAGAAAAAAATCTGAACCCATAATTAAAGGGCATGATAGCTAAGGTACCAACAGAAATTTAAAAGTCCAACAACAATATTAAATTTTGAAATGAACTAGAAAAGCAATAGTTATTGCAAACCTTTTGCTGTTTGCGAACGTTCGTCTAACGTTTGTCAAGTAAGGCCGAGACGTGTCTATGCCCAGTATTAAGTACTGACCTGGCCGGCCACCTGACAGGACATAAAGTATACGATATGTGCGTTTGTAATGTATGTTTGTGTGTATGTGTGTGTTGTGTAGTGTTTTTTATGTAATAACGAAGCAGTAGCGGATACCCTGATGATGCTGACTAGTTGAAGCAGCGAAACCGGTTGGGAAAAAAGAACCAGTGTGTATGAGACGACGTAAGTAACATATTTATAAATAAATATACTCATACGATAAAAATTCTAATAAAGAAGCTAATATATATATATATATACCTATATATTTAGATTTGTACGTCCGATTTGTAAACTCTGTTAAACAGAGTTTTACTCCTACATAACATCAAATCATAGCTTTCTTTAAATAAATGTTGTATTAAAATAACCGTTGATTTTTAAAAAACTAATTCGTTGAGTTGGAACGGCATACAGTCGTCATGCCACTTCAGTGAATTAATGAACATAATGCTTCATGGTTTTAACTACTAATGAAGGGGACCTTGCTCAATAATCATACATTATTAGTAAACATATAAATTTAATAATGGTATATTGTTAAGTGGTGATAAAGTGAAAAAGTAAATTGAAAACTGTGTGCAAAAATTTGTGCAAGTATTTAGTGTAACGCAAAATGAGCATAGAATTTTGAAAGTTTTGAGTAAAATAATAAATAAAATAAGTTTGTATGCAATTATTGTTGTAGTTTAAAAGGTTTTAAATAAATTTTATCCCAATATTCTTAATTATAATCGTTACAATGGCTATCATAAGAAAAATAATATTTATAGACATGGTTAAAGATTTTTCTGGGGAACCCACAATGATTAATAAATTTATCTCAATTTGTAATAAAATAGTTAATACATTTTAAGTTGTTGCTAATCCAGATGAGTTTCCAAAATATTATTTGATATTTACAAATTTTAACAAAACATTAAAAGTCCATGCTTATAATGGTTTGTGAGTTTAAATAGTTACTCATAAAATATTAGGAAACACATTTTTTAGTTATAGGGAAAAAGGTGTTATAAAGAAGGGATGACTAATAAATTCTGTGAATAAGAATTGTATTGCTACAAAATATTTCATTATAGTTATATTTAAATAAATATTGTATTTAAATAATCAGTAACGATTTTTTAACGAATCGATCTAGTTTAACGACATTACTTATTAATATATTTGGTATAATATATAAATTATAAAAAACTTGTATATAAAGTGTTAAATTGCAAATAAATAAAGAACATATAAATTCCATTGTTATACATGTTATAAAAGTCTTGCTTCTATTAATTTAATACCTAGTGTAATTCTATTAAAGCTTCTAACAATTATTTTAAATTGAATTTACCTCCTGAAGAAACAAGTCCATCCCCTAATATGCTTGCAAGTATGAGATAAAAAATGTGTTCTTTCTCTTGACATTTGTTAGAACTTAATACAACCTAAAACAAATCATTTTAAATTAGCTCTTATGTACACAAGAAGAAAGTTTTAATACTCTAAACAATTTTGTACGCTTATATTACAAAATATACTAAGAGGTGCTTGTAATCGGCATTTCCATCATATCCTGACACATATTCTTAGAGTCATAAACAAATTATTATAGTTCATTTTATGAGTGGTCATATTTTAAATTTATTTCTAGGTGTTTCAATTTTAGAAATTGTTGATACGAGGTGCATTAAGTATGAACAGAATTTCTCATTAAATGGTATGCAAAACTTAAGTTTGAACGTGTCATTAGTTGTACCGACTCCTTCATCGTTTCTGTTATTCGTTCATTCAAATTTAATCTATATTTCAATTATTATTCATAACAAACAACAGAAGGTTGCTTTATGTAAAATGTGTTAAACATCTGGTCTTAGTTAAGTGCTTCTCAAAGTTCGGAACATATTTTAATGTGATTAGTACGAGGTAATCAGAATGTAGGGGAATTCAAATTTAAATTGACCTACTGCACGTTGGCTGACAACTTCAACCAGTGGAAGACAAGTTGCCTGATGTCAATGCACTAACTACAGCTTTTTGAACCCAAAACAGAGATATTTGATGATGTTCTTACTTTGAAAAGTATTAGTGTAAATTTAGCAATGGGAGTTTAAGCTAAGTTTATCTAATAATAGTTTCTTTTTCAGTTTTACATCTTCCGCAGCATTATTAAAATATTCGAGGAAAGATTGTAACTACGTTCTTTAGTTGTGAACCATAGGCAAATCTTTTCTGATTTAAAATGTGCTATCGTGGAGTTGGGTTAGCAAAAAACTACTCCACCACATTTTAACCTATGCAAATTTTAAGTCCTTTCTTATGACAATTTCGAATTCTTAACTTAGCTTTATTAAAGGAAATTAATCGCTGTTGATGCTATTCTATAAATAGAAATTAGAGCCAGCATTTGATTAAAAGAGAAGAATCAATCATCATTCTTTTTGTTTCATCAATAACAATGTTAACCACCACACTGTTGTTATATCAGCGAAAACGGTTTAGCCACTATAGTGGCATGTCCCACCTCGTTTGCTTTGTACACCAGATACTGCCTATTCTCCCAACTGAAAGAGTCTTCAGAAAGACATGATATATCTATAATAATTAGAGGTTACTGCTACCATTGAAGAAAAAACACTAGTGTTATTTCTTCAATGCTGCTACTGGGCCCAGTACAGTTAAGAACTACCTACGCGCTTGTACTTGTTTGTTGGGGTAGCTTGAGTATATATACAGAAAGTACTGTGTACGTAGTTTCAAAGTTTATTTCTAAATTATTTTTCATGCTCATAATATGCCACTCGTATATGTTTTGTCTAATTATATACAATTTTAAAACGAAGTGTTAAAAGAAAATATTTGTTCCAGTTTGTGTTTTATAATTTGATCAAATACAAACTGAAACAAATAATATCTCCTCAAAAGTCAAGCTCAATATTTATTATTTTGTAAGTATGAAAAAGTATGACACTTAAGTCAACCGAGCTGAACCGTCTACATAAATTAAAGTTACATGCTAGGTAATTATCGGACTATAGTTAGTTTCTAAGTGCATGTAGAAATATAAAAGTGTTTCCAAAGTGTATGAAGATGAAAATACCTACGAATAACAAGTTTACAAAACGGATAAAAGAAAATTCAAAAAGAAATTAGATTAACTTCGAAATAAAACTGTTATACTCTAAACAAGTCGATTTTGGACTAGCTTATGAACCTTCAAATAATAAATAATATGAATGGTTGTAACTACGAAGAATTTATAGGACGATTTGAAAAAAAAAATATGTCAGTTATCAAACATAAAGTCAACCAGAAGATGCAACGTTTATAGAAGAAACTACATTCACTGTTCAAAAAATGAAGAAGAAAGTAAGAAAATAGTTAAATATAGTGATGGAATTGCTGGACCGAAATTGGTACATAATAATTGGAGTAGTGAAAATTTCAATCAAGATGAATTGAATTTACTAAACAGGGCCTAAAGTTTAACATTGGAAATCCCGAAACAGATCAAGATTCGTTACTAGTCGACGTCGAAACTCCTTTGCGATTCGCAAAATTTGATATACAAACACGTGTTCGTTTAAGAAGAAATGACTCGTAAAATTAAACCAACTTCGAATAAAAAATATGGATAATTTAATTAATAAGGAACTAAAGAGGAAATAAGTCCTTAGTAATGTAACGTAGTCTTAAGCCACCCCCTTTGAGCTTTGTATAAATACGGGACATGAAACACGGTCCGATTAGTTATAGTTTGACTATTGTAGCTCTTGCATCACTGAAGATGACAACCTTGTCATTGAAACGCGTTTGAGTTAGTAAACGTATTTTATTTTATCAAGTATATCTTCTCACAAGTCAAGCTCAATATCTATTTAAATGTTTTAATATGGTTGATTATTCTCAAAGAAAGGTGGTAAACTGATTTAAACAATGACTATATTTTACAGTAGATAAAAGGTGTACCTTTCTTTTATAATTATTTTACGTCTAGATAAGTAACTGATTTATAAAATATAAATAAAATTAAAATGATGTAGAATTGTATACTGTTGTAGACTTACCTCAACATCCTTAGGTTTGGAAACAATTACATACAACTTTGGACCAATCCAAACACTATAAACTGACTGATACGTTTTTGCCATTCTTTCGAAAGTTTGTAAGATTACTGTAAAAATATTTAAACTATTACTATTAATTTATTTTTATTGTTGCACAGAAAAAATATAACTTATGCTTTGTACCCTTTAACGGTAAAGTTGACTTATATCCACATTTTATCAATGGCTGCTTCGTTGGCATAGGTAACATTTTAAACATTGAACATACACAATATTAAAAAATACATTTATACAAATTAATAGAATTATAAAAACAAAAATTACCAATTAGTAAAATTAAACTATAACTTTTACAGATTAAGTTTAAATTATGTTAGTATTGGAATGTTTTCTGAACATATTATAAATTCCTACCTTTCATAAATCCCGCTTTTGGCAATACTTTTAGTTGAGAATATTATTATCTTAAGTTCAATAATGTAACATTTGGTAAAAAGTCTTTTTTGGGCTCACCATCAAAAATACTTTTAATAAAATTCAATAAATTCTGTAATTTATTAGCAGCAAGCTTAATAAATAATTTAATTCAAGTGATTGACAAGAATGTCAATTTTTACATAAAGCAGCTTTTTATTATTGACCAAGTTGTTCACAATGTATGTACCTAGATTTATCAGCGTTTGCTAGTATTTTAGGTATCATTCTAAAGTGAACAAAAAATACTTCAAATAACTTTATGTTTCTATCTACATCGTATAATTTTGTGTGAATTGCGACAAACACAATCATTGTTTGACAAAGAAACAAAAAGGGTTTTCAAAACTCTTGATATCTGTTAATAGTAGCATCATACAACTAATTAAACTGAACTTTAGCTGACTTTTCAACTGATTTAAACGCTTTTCTCGGGAGATAATTTAACATGTTTACAATATATTAGCTTAGACCAAATACTAATTATATTAGTTTTTCCGGAGACATTTTTATCTCGTTATGCTTTTTAAATAATAAGTTTAAGAATATGCGTACCTACTAACAATGTCATTGGGTTTATTATAAAACTACAAAATTTCTTTAGTTGTTAATTTTACGAAATTCTTAAAAATTACAGTTGGTTTTTACAACATTTTCTAAAAATTATAAAGAGACATACAAATGCAGATCATTCCAAATAGTTTTCTTTGGTTTACTCAAAACCGTTTTGCTTATATTTTATATTTTGATTGCCTAATCTCGGTTTTTGCATTATTATTTGCAGCAGTGCTTTTTTAGTATGAGCATGTATGTATTCAATATTTAGGGACCGGAATGAACAAAATTTTGTAAAATTTTATATTAGGGATAAAATCTTAGCACTATTCATTTTGTTTGAATTAATATTTATATTGTAAATTTATCTTCAAATCTAGGTAACTGTTCATGATTATGAAACCTCCAAAATTAAACATATCACTTTCAACTTACAATGTAGGAAATTGGTACTAAAATATATTCTTATACGTAATAAGCAATTAATTCTTCCACTAGATTTTCATTTTCCCTGTTATATGTCTTGCAAAATATCTTCTTTATCTCAAAAATATTTTCAAAAATATATATATTCTCTCTATATGGTTTTAATTCTTATACAATATCTTCTTGTACGTAATTAACAATGATTTCTTTTGTTAAATTTTCTTTTCTCTCTAATTGGTTTTAAATCTTGTTCAGTACTTTTTTATATATAATCAACAATGAAAAAGAATAAAGACAATAAAGAAGAAAACTTCTTTTAAATTTTTCGTTTCTCTATTCCTGGTTTTAAATATGTTTCAATGCCTTCTAGTTCGTAATTAACAACGCCTTCTTCTGTTACATATTTATTTCTCTCTCCCTGGTTTAAAATCTTGTTCAATATCTTACTTTACTTAATTTATTAATAATGATTTATTCTACTACATTTATCTGTTACATTTAAATTTGTCTTTCCTTCGTTTTAAATCTGGTTTAATCAGCTGTTATTGTATGTAATTCCCTCTACTATTACGTTTTTCTCTGTTACATTTTCATTTATCTGTCTTTTATTTCAAATCTTGTACAATATATTCTTTTACATCATTAACAAAAATGTTTTCTTCTATATTTTCTTTAGTTATATTTTCATTTCTTAAACTCTGGTTTTTAGAGCTTGACAATGTATTATTTTACGTAACTAACAATGATTTATTCTACTACATTTTTTTCGATTATATTTGAATATTTCTCTCCTTAGTTTTAAATGTTGCTCAATATCGTCTTTTATGTAATCAGCAATGCCATCTATAAAATATTTTTGGTTATATTTTAAATTCAATCTCCTTGGTTTCAAATCTTGAACAATATATTCTTTTACCTCATTAATATAGCATTATTCTACTAAATTTTCTTCTGTTATATTTTCATATCTCTCTCCCAGGTTTTTAATCTTGACAATATTTTATTTTACGTCATCAACAAGAACTTATTCTATTACATTTTCTTTTGTTCTGTTCTAGTTTCTCTCTTCCATTTTTTTAAATCTTCTTTAATATCTTTTTTTATATATATGTTATCAACAATGCCTTGTTCTATTACATTTTCTTCTGTTATATTTTTATTTAACTGGTTTTAACCCTTTACAATATCGTATTTCACGTCATCACATGAACTTATTGTACAACTAACTGTTTAGTAAAATCAGGTTATTAAACTCCACAATATTATATTAAATAAATATACTGCTTTCTTGCCTGCACGGAAAAGTTTACCGTTAAAAACCGCCATTTTGACCCCCGCACATCTATTAAAGAGTGAGATGAGGGATATTATTAATTTATATTTGAATTATATTAGAAGTAGAATTTTATTGGTAGCCTACGTTGCAACACACGATGAAGTCAAATCGCATAGTTGCATTTTGTAGTAAGCCAACGACCGAGCGTGACGAGTAAAACTAAGTGGTGACAGAGATGTTAAATAGAGGGGAATAAATTAGAGGCAGGGCTTTTTTGGTGGAACCAGTGTAGGTGTACGCATCATAAAGCTAGCTCTTTCAAAATTGTGAATGTTATTTTCAAATTTTTGCAATGTTGAATTATCCAACATTGCTATTTGCTTCAAAATTGCTCGATTCAACCCTTTCAAAATATTACTACACAATTTTTCTTCTGGCACAAATCCGGTTCAATCCTAGCACACAATGTCTCGACGTCAGTTTTATATTTTATTACGGATTCAGATATTAATTGTACCCTACTATTCAATTGCATTAATAACAATTCTTTACTCTCTGTAGGTGAAACAGCTTGGAGAAAAGCGCTTTTAACATCTCCTTACCCAATATTTAAATTTTCTCTCTCAAAGTTTTCAAAATATGATTATTCAACCTCATCTAAATACATGGGAAAGAAAAGAACCTTTTTATCATCCTGCCAGTTATTTTCTACAGCTGCAATTTCGAATCTATTTATGTGGACAAAAATATCTTTGGACATCAATTCAACGTTCCCTTATTGAAAAATGGCGAACGTTCCTGTGCCATAGCTATTACGTAAGAATCCTCTTTCTTAGTTTGATTAATCTGTTTCGATACAATTACCTCTGTACTTTCATTAAATTCGTAAATATATTTCCTCTCTTAAATTCGATGGACCTTGTGAATTTTTAACAACTAACACATTATCGTAATCCGGGCTGGAAAAGCGAGAAATAAAATAATTATTATTAAATTTGTATACTTTTGTGTGTTTTTTTTTAGTTATTTAGCTTTTTCTGAAAACTTTATATTCAAGCTACAATAGAGTAATAATTATTACACTTAAAATTATTCAAAACACATTTTTTCACTTTGGAGTTGTACTTAAAGTATGAGAAATTCATAAATATTAATTGTATTTAAGTTGTAAAGATGGTTATAGCTCCCTAGTTTTTATTATTAGGCATACCATTTTCAGTATTTTTTATCAGATAATCAATAATATTTATTATATTTTACAAAGCTATATTTACTTTTTTGTTGCAATGAAATAAATACATAGGCAGAGCCAATAAATGGTAATCGTCTAGGACCTGGAATCTTGGAAGCCAATTTCATAAATCTGTTGTCATACGTGTAAAACCTTCTGTGTATGTAAAACAACAAAGTACCTATAAGAACCAGCAGCAACAAAAGTGTATTGGCCATTGTAACGCCCTGCAACAGAAATGTATTTTAGATAAATCTTTTTATCCCAACTTATTATGAACAGTAAATAATTTCGTATTACTAAGATTATTTAAAAATATCTGTACTTTTTAACAATCTTTTAATTACACTTTGCTTAAATGTCCTACAATACTTTATTTAGACATATTAGATTGTAAGATGTTAGAAACATTTTCTAATTTTACAGTTTGTTTTTATTTATTTGACCTACAATATACCGGGTGTCCCACGAAGAGGTCCCTATTTTTGAATTGATATGACAGACGTATAGAGCGCGCTACAGACTTGAAATTCTACAGTCGTGACTAACACATATGTAAAAGAAATACCCCCAAGTATCAGTTAATTCTGACTAATCCAAACAAAATGGCGGAAAAACAAAAAACAACAAAATCAGCAATCGTATTTTAAGGGTAAACCTACTTTTATTTAGAATAGGAACAGCTACAGCTGTTTAGACTATTTTAAATCTACCAGCTGACTGCGTGTATCCACAACAATGAAAATATTTGGTAATAAACATTGGCATTTGTTATTAAGTTGCATTGTAAAGTGTCTTATGTACCATGCCGTTTTCAACTGAGCAAAAAGTGAAATGTTGTTCCTGGGCTATATTGCCTTTGAAAATGATTATGAAGCAATAAGGTGTTTTAGGGAAAGGTACCCAGGTGTAGTTCCACCGTCAAGGAAATCTATTCGTAAGTGGAAGACTATCCCACTAGAAACAAGGTCAAATCAAAAAATACCATTCTGACACCCGGTACATTGTATATACTTTTGTACTTTAAATGTTCTAAATTTGGTAGAAGTTATTTTAATATTAAATTTCCGATGTAACTACTGTATTTATTCGGGGTAAATATGGAACGTACAATAAATGAGAACTAATCTCATCAAATAATTGTCATCTACGATGAGGAAACAATTCCCTGCACAATTTAAAATAAGTACATATTTGAGGCAGCAAAATAATTGATTTAATATATTGATTATTATATTTTAAGCTATATTTTGTTGCTTTTTTATTTGTTATACAAATTGCTAAAATTAATTTTCAACTTCATTTCTACGTCACTACAAAATATTCTTTTTACTTTCATTTTACGCCATCGTACTGGGTGTTTTACGAGATTTTATGGATTTGTTTTTATTTAATTCAACAAAATGAATGTCTAACTTTTGAGCAGTCTCTAATGTGTTGGATTAAATTAGTTACACTCTATAAATAAATATTTTCAGTACCAACTACCTTATACAAATTCAGGTTATATATATATACAAATACGTAAATGTTGAGTTATACAGAGAGTTAGAGCAGTAGGATGACAAAAAATAACGATAAGTAAGTTTTTTTTTAATATCGGAATTTACACGTACAGTAAAGATTGCTCCATCTTTTAAACGGTTGAAGGTAATATCTTAAAATATCATATATATTCTTGAAGGAAAATTAACGTCTAAAACTTCCTTCCTCATAACTGTTTCGTTGGACAAAAGGCTGAAAAGTTAACTAGCCAAATAAGACAAAGTGAGAGGAAAAATGTATTGTGTTTAAATAAGCTTAGTTTGAGCGTGGACATCTCGGAAACAATGCGGTATATCGAACACATTAATAGAATCAATCTTTTGGCACATTTTGTCAGTTTTAATTTTTTACATAGAATGGTATTATCGCTAAGACGCACAGTTTTCGAGATATAAGCGAAAAACCAAAAAAATACCTTCTACGTGGCCACCTGCACACCCTTCACCTGCTAAGAGTGGGGACTTTTAGTATGTTTACGTCCTAACTAGTCCAAACAATATCCTAAAGTCAAAAATTGCGTTCTTTCCATTTCACTTTAGGCCTACACCCCCTTTTGAGCATTCATTGACTGGACTATTTTGCCTTTGTGTTGATTCCAAAATATGTTTGTTAAATAACATAATATATAAACAGTTTTAAAGAAGCAAATTATGCTCATTCAAAATTCAGTTACACAGTTTAAGTATGCATCTATTATGCAAATTTACAGATATTTAATTGATCTAGGAACCCATCATATACTTATGACAAAACGGAAACATTGGTCATAAATTTAAATTGAATAAATGATTTATTAGAAATACTTCGCATGAAATAGTTACGGGTTTGTGAAATAATACATTATTGTGATTATTCTTACTAGAATCAAAATATACAATATTATTACAAATTGTTTTAGAGTAAATTTAAGAATCATTACATTAGTACCACTTATAAAATTACTTTAGTTTATAACCCACCCAAAGTTTGCTCCTTATATCCAAATATGTAACACATTTTAAATGATATGTGAATGATTTCTTTCTTTAAGTTTTTCTGCACAAGTCATTCATATTTGAGAAAATGTTTACTATATATTTTATTTCAAGCCTCTGGATTATTATTCTAAATATATTTATTGTATTTACCTTTTCGGTCTGTTTAAAATAATCCTATTTGAATCTTAATTAGCTACGGCCGTTTCATCTACACAGAGACATCATCAGGCTTCGCATGAATACAAACTTCACACATTAAAAACACATAAACACAATACACATTATTTAAAAAATATAAAAGTCACTCATTTCACTAAAAGAGTAATAATAAATATAATTTTTGGTCCGCATGCATCCTACTACTTTGTCTTCATTCGGTTGACTGAATTATTTATCTGATGAATTGAAGCCTGATGATGTCTCTGTGTAGATGAAATGGTCGTAGCTAATTAAGATTCAAATAGGATTATTTAAAACAGATTGAAAAGGTAAATACAATAAATATAAAATAAAATGTTTAATACTTTACATCCGATAAAGTACAAATTCTAAATATGAATGGAAATATAAATGAAACTGCAATAAACTAAAACCTGGCTAGTAGAAGCTAAAATGTTTAGCTAAAATTAACTCTAAACTAATTACATTTTTAGCATTGCTTATTGTATTTCTGCATTGACTAGTTCATTTAACGAACACTGTAGAAATAAGGAATGTTAAAGTTGACTGTTCTAAAAGACCAAAGTTAAAAAATGTTTCACTCCTCAATTAAAGCAATTTAGGGACTATGTAGTTTGGTTACATGGCAGGTCTAAAAGAGTATGGGTACAACAAATGAAATAAAGGACAAAAATAAGTACATTACTGCTAAAAAAATTATACAAAAATAAAATAAAGCAAGAAAAGATTTTTCCTAATGATAGTATATTGACAAAGAACAAAATACATGCAAAGTTCCTTGGAACATTGTAAAATCTGAAACTAATGTTAGCTCTAAAATCCATGAGAAGGTTATTGATTCTAATGCTTTGAATGAGTATTTGATTAATGCAGAAATGCAGCTAATAAATAGGCCTGTATCAGATGATTAAAGTCCTGCTATGAAGTTATTATATAACTTTAGGCTCGGTAGACCCAGCCTTGAATTTCAACTCCCATAAGAGCAATGTTAAACGGGTAATAAGATTACTCCATTAATAATGATCAGACAATTTTATTCTGAATGTGTCATTTCAAAGGATAAGACAGTCCGAATGTGGATACCTTTTAGTTTTAAAAATTTGTTTTAAGTAAATTCGTTCTTCGACTTAACTCAAAATCAAAGTTTGCAATTTATTATTCAATAATCCAAATATCAAAAATGTAAAAAAGTAAAAATGTTGATAAAAACAATGTTCTAATGTTGACTGTAGTAGCCGATGGTAGCTGGGAACTACCTTTTTATAATAGAAAGTAACTAAGTAATGAAGCAGAAACTGAAATTAACAAACATGGTCATAATTTTTTTTAAACAACATTATTTGATCTATTTCACACGCAAATTTTTTTACTATTTTTAGTACTTACACAATAACAACCATTTTACAAATAGGGAAGATTTTATCTACATCAATCCTAATTAAACCTTTCTTCCTGGCTCTTACAAAATGTAAAATGTATATGTGTTTGTGGATTTTATTATGTTAATATATTTATAAAATGTTTAGTTAGGAAATAACCTTTCATTTATTAACTACTCTAGTCAGTTTAACATATTAAATAAAGTGACTTTAAAATTTTGCAGCAAACACTTGTCCATTTATAAGCTTTCAAGTGATATAAAATAATTACAAATATATTTAATTTAGGTAGAGAAAAAACAGGGTTAAAATGTAAAAAACATGGTTATAATAATTACGAATGGCGTGAGAAACAAAATAGGGAAATTGTATCTGGTTGTAACATAATTAATTGTTATTGAATAAAATATTTTAGGATAAAATCCTTTAAATTTTAATAACTAAGAATCATTTTCTTGATGATTTGTTACTTCCAAAATATTAAATTATCAAAAATTACTTCCGGACTAAGACTGTAAAAATATAGAGATGAAAAATTTCGGTCTAATTCATTAATGAGCAGACTTATACAAAGGAGGTAAAAATGGGAAAGTTTTTTTTTGAAAAACTAAAAAATCACAGCACTATTAATACGAAACATTTACATAAAAAATGTTGCTTCCGTTTTATATTCCTTAAGAGACCAACACATTTTGTTTGTTAAGAAAAACCATTCACTCAAGGTTTGGAAAAAATAGAGATTAAAATACAAATTCATTACTATGTAGTGGGCACAGTATCCGTTCAAAGTTATTGTAAACCTTCTAAATATTATATGGAATTTGTCTTCAAAATCTACGTAGCTGAAAGTTCGGGCTGAATTTTTTTTAAAGTCCTCTAGGATTTTATCATAAAATGAAAAATTTGTGAAATACGAAGAAATTGATTAATAATTGCATTCTTAATTTTTCTATACTTTGATAAAAAAAAACCTTTTCTTATTACCCCTAGATTACTTTGTGTCGTCAAAATGACGATGCGCCATTTTCAAAATCGCAATATCTGACAAAATAGGTGGGTGTTCTTAAACCTCATCTCAGTACCTTCCCCCCTCCAACCATAGATGTCATTTGCACAGTTTCGTTGTTACAAGTAGTACGCATCCTTGTTTTCTTGAGCTGGCGTTGTCAATTTGACGATACATAAGTGACAGTGTAACTTTTCAATTAATCCACCAAACCCATATGGAAATTTTTTTTAAAATTTTACTAAAAAAATTTAGTACAACTTAAGTATTTACCTTAAGTATGTGTTTAAAAAATATATAAACAAATTTTATACGATTTTTAATTTTTTTAAATTTCTTGTTTTTTATTTTTAAATAAAAAGTAGTCTGCTTTTTTATTTTTTTTTTTAATTGAATAGTTTGATGTGTAACTTTTTTTAAATATAGCCCTAAAATATGCTAGGATACAATTACAATTTATAAAAAATTATTACAAAATTATTTTAGTACAGTAAAAAAAATAAATATTTATTAGTAGTCAAATTTACGATACATAAGTAATCCCATGACAATATTTTGACATAAGTAATCTAGGGTTAAAAACAAATAAATAATAATATAATAGGTCACTAACTTGTTATAAAGTATTATTTCGAATTTGTTCTAATACTGAAACCCGTTGAAAGCCCCGGTATTGATTTTAAATTAGATAGAATGATAGATAGAATTAGATAGATAGATAGATCAATAACACAGCAACCAACCGTTATTAGGTTTATTCTGTAATTAGGCTCATTTTAGTGGAGATTTCAACCAATTCAATGATACATTTTAATATTAGAACTATCTATATATTGTTAAATAAATTATTCGTGATTTTACTGTTTAGGTCTAAAGTGATATTGTAATTCATGAAGATCTGTTTACCTCGTTGCCAGTTTTCTTTATAGACATCCATATTATTTTTGTTTTTTATATTTGGCTTTATACATTTCGTTAACATTTTGGAGTCCACTAGAAGGACTGGAGGATATTAAATATTTACAGCAGCAAATAGTGATAGATTTACGTTGTTAAACAGGTCTTTTATTTATCATAAATGCCTTAAACAACGAACTTACTTAATTTTAATCATTGTGAATTCCTTTCAATAGGCCTATATGTTTTTAGCTTCCACAAATAAGTCCGTTTATTCACGCAGTCTTTTATTGGAATCTCTACTTCATATTTAATCTTCTAACAAAGTCATTAAGGATTTTATTTCTTTAAGGAAACTGATGTTGCCAGTTTGTGTTACCTAAGCAGGTATATAACGGCTTCTAGAAGTAAACAAAAGCATGTCTTTACATTATTGCTCTGCTCTTCAGACCAACTTTTCCTTACTTAAGGTCGTATTTCTAATAATTCATGACAATTTCCATTTATGTTTAGTCTTTGTTATTCAATTGTAGACAATATGCCTACTAACAATTTGTTACATTATTCGGAATATGATTAGGGTTCCTTATCTTGAAGGAAAATATGTAACATTTATATTACTACTCATGTGCTTAGGTATCTGCCACAGTCAACTAATTTTCTACTGAACACAAAAAGTTATTAATGTACAATTGGATGTGGTTATAAAACATGCCACATACATTCAAATAAACAGAATTAAAAAATATTGTATCGTGCTTTTTAGTAAAACTAAGTTTTATACCCAATATATTAAATATTGTATGATAATGTCGTGCACAGTCTCGTTTGCAAGGGGGTTATTTAAATATATCGAATTATGTTTAAAATATTTCTGTGATACGTTGTTTCCAAGATATCTACGAAAATGATGCTAAAATCCAATTTTATTCTTCTATTTCCGAGTTCAACAAAATCTTGTTTGAAAATCCTTCAGTTTTCGATATTTCCATATACTTTACATAAAAACTACAGCGAAACCAAATCATTGTAGGAAAAAAATATATTTTTACGTGCTGAATGGTAGTTTTTTGTTTTATCGCCATCCCCTCTTTTTTCACTGTTCTCCACCAATAATGTATAATTTATACCTGCAATGGAAATTTTATTGGTTATATTGTTCAGTATATCTATATATATAAAAGCGAAATACCACTCACCCACCCACTCACTCACTGACTCATCACGATTTCTCAAAAACTACCGAACGGATGGATTGGAATGAAATTTGGTATGTAGCTTCCTCTAGGGCCATAAGTGTTCACTAAAAAAGGGTTTTAAAAAATTGGAAATTTTAGGGGGTTTTGGGGGGTAAAAATGACTTAATCACGATTTCTAAAAAATTACCTAACAGATTGGAATGAAATTTGGTATGTAGCTTCCTCTAGGGCCATAGGCGCTCGCTAAGAAAGGGTTTAAAAAAATTCGAAATTTTAGGAGGGGTTTGGGGGGATCAAAGTTACTAAAATCATAATTTTAGATCTTTTATTATTATGACAATAGTGCTTTTATTATTTAAGATCTATATATATATAAAAGCCAAATACCACTCACTGACTGAACACTTAAAAAGAATACAATTACGTTAAAAAGACTGAAAATACCAACCACCACGGGCAACGCCGTACGGAACAGCTAGTCTATATACCCTATATAAAAGCAAATCCACTAACTCACTGATCACGATTTCTCAAAAATTATTGAACGGATTGGAACGAAAATTGGGTATGTAGCTTCCTCTATAGCCATAGGTGTTCGCTAAGAAAGGGTTTGAAAAAATTCGAAATTTTAAGGGGTTTGGGGGGTTAAAGTTACTAAAAATCCCCATAATCAATACATAGTGTAATATATTTTTTCTTAATATACATTTAACTTTGATTTGTCTATCCGTGCAAAGCCGGGCCAGCTAGTTGAGTATATATTAAATGTTGATGAGTTATGTTAATAATATATATAATAGCCTAATGTTAGCTATTTGATATATGATATAGTAAGAATTTTTCGTTGTTTGTGTTTGCTTTTACCTAACATACAAAACATTTAGTTGTGAAGAATAATTACCTGATTAAAAGTATTAAGTTGGTTGCTATTGTAATAAATTTAAATATTTTTAAACCTGTTTTGGTTCTGTATATGCCTAACCTAAAATTATGTACTTGCGATCAGCATTAACAAAATGTATAGCTCAGGGACTCACCGATCCGGGGATTAATGGTTTCACTCATATCAGGATACGATGTCTCATCAACTTGACTTGGCCAAAGACTCCTTATATGTCCATCAAGATGATTTGGAGAACTTAGAGCCCGAAAGGGGTTCAAGAACTAACAATGTCAAGGTGAGGCTGTCTGTCTTGATTTTCTGGATCGCATGAGGATTGACCTGCTCTAACTTGATGGTGAGGAGTTGTCTGTTGCAGCAGACACTCTTCGAAATTATTTTGAAGTAATGAAAGAAAAGTTTGCAGCTTTCGAATCATCTTTGCCACTATTAAAGGTGATAATACCTCCTCCCTCTCTGGCACCAACCCCTGAGATCAGTCACGGACCTAAACCGTATTACTCTATCAACCCTGATTTTATTGTCACACCTCAGCACACTGGAGTCTAACGAACGGCTCCACTTCCAAATTTTCACTATTCAATTTATAGCAAGCTAAGGCATCCAGCCGAGAAGATGATATCCATTCTGTCGAGCACTGACGGGTTTGATTTAGACAAACTATTATCATTAATTAAAGTACCATTGCGGATAATCAACATGTATCCGGACTTAGCTCAAAGTTTTAATTTAGTCCTTATGACCTATGCCCAGGGACCCTTTAACTCATGCCTTAGAAAGCATGCCAGTATTTAGTACCACAAAATAGATTGATTTATCTTTAACAGGACCAATTTTATTGTCCTCAGGGACAAAACGAGTCAATCCATCAATTTTTGACAGACATCAAGGCGTCTGCTCAGGTTTTAAATATAACAAAAACCAAAAAAAGAAATCACAAGAGTCATCCTAGAGGGGTTATTACAACAAGTTAGAAATTATTTGGTGTTTGCGAAACGCCGGAAAATTTCCAAGAGCTTCACCACATGTGTGCGCATATAAACAACATTCAATACACTGTTCAAAATCGAGCCCCACTTCAGAAAAATTATTATAACCCTAGCTTTAGGCCAGTTAGACTACCCTAAATCTGCTACTGCTGTAGTCAACAAGGACATCTGAGTTCTGATTGTAGGAACAATGCGCTAAATAGGCCACAAAATAAAAAAAAAAAAAACAAAACAGGTTTGGAACCTAGTCAGTGTGACCAAGCCTGATTTGCAAAACCTAAACAAATCTGACAAGTATTTACTTAAACACAAGAGCGAAAGATCTGACCCAAACATTTTCAAGAACCTCTCTAACACGACACAAACTTGTGAACTGCGCAGACGGCCATGATAAAATACCATGGGGAAAAAGTAATTAAAATGAAAGGTCGTATTGGGCTTTTAAAGTTGCCACTCTAAATTAAGGCCAAACTTTCCTGAGGCTAAGGACTCGTTAGTCGGACTCTGTCGTTACTAGAAGTGATTTTTGACAATGTAAACTTTCATGCCCTTCTGTATTCAGGTTCAGTAAGGTGCATAATGTAGGAAGATTTGTTTAATAAAATCAAATATTCTAAAGTCATTCATAGAATTCATTGTAGAATATTGGATTGTTATTTTTATATATAAATGGTTATAAATATCTTGTTTGTCAAACAATCCTTATTTTTTGTGCGACATTTTCGTCGTTACACAGACGACATTATCAAGCTACCCTTTACAAACACAAGACACTAACCATTAGCAACATTTATCAACACTAAAAAACACTAAAAAGGAAGAAGTTATTCTTGTACATTTGTACACGTTTATATGAATTAAAACGGTCTTTAAGCAGCCACATGTTACACCAGCTGGTTCTACTACTTGACT
>JAGFPH010001283.1:260491-307966 GCA_018207615.1 Philaenus spumarius
CATTCCACCTAGAGACAGTCCACTGCCAGCTCTCTCTGGAGGAACTTCTCACCACCAACATCTCTACTACGCTGTGGCTCTGTATAAGTTAGGCTCACAGTACCTTCTCTGGAGAGAGGTCTGCGTAAATGCATTCCACCTAGAGACAGTCCACTGCCAGCTCTCTCTGGAGGAACTTCTCACCACTAACATCTCTTCTACGCTGTGGCTCTGTATAAGTTAGGCCCACAGTACCTTCTCTGGAGAGAGGTCTGCGTAAATGCATTCTACCTAGAGACAGTCCACTGCCAGCTCTCTCTCGAGACACTTCTCACCACCAACATCTCTACTACGCTGCGGCTCTGTATAAGTTAGGCCCACAGTACCTTCTCTGGAGAGAGGTCTGCGTAAATGCATTCCACCTAGAGACAGTCCACTGCCAGCTCTCTCTGGAGGAACTCACCACAAACGCTGCAGTCACCTCTACGCACTACACTTCTAGCTGACCAGGAGGAAGGAAATGAACGGCCTTTCAAATTCAATCTGACACGGTGTTAATTCAGTCACGTCACCCTGCCATCTTCTCTGCAATCCTCACCTGCCTATTCGACTACGCAGAACTCGATTCATCTCGAGGTGATAAAAAGACTGGAGCCCGGCGATCTAGTTGTGTATCCGCCTCCCCTCAGGGAAATAATAATAAGTGTGCCTGGCCTACACTTCTAGCGATCACCTCCCTCTGGGGAAATTAAAGAGGTCCGGTCCCCGGTGATTTTATACACGTCGATCGGCCATCGTTAGGACTTCACAATTCAAATACGTCTGATAACGTCTACCAACTCAAACTTACAGCACCACTACCTTCCAAAGCAAACTTCGTCAGACAAATCAGGAATCAGTCAGTCAGGAATATTTCACCACGTATATCAAATACTTACCTTTGTTTCTCTCAATTTTAATCCCACACATTGTTTGATATATTACGGCAATTAGAAGGAAATGCATTTGATACCATGAAGGATATGACCGGTCACCACCGCTTATCAGTTACGGCAACCGAAGTCCCTAACTTCTAACTGTTACAGTATAAACTCAACGCGCTAACACGGGCCGATGATCCACAAACTGTTGACATCAACTTTATATGTAAAAATGTACATTTTAGTGTATTTTGTGTTTATCTGAAGTATGTTTGAATATGAAAAACGTGCAAACCGCGACACACATTTCAAAATGACCTAATGTGAATAGTCGAAACGGGCGTCATGTAAGAAATGCCTAAAAAATAAGCATTTTCTGACAGAATCTAACAAGGCTATGTTTAAAAACAATACAGGTAGGCTACCACAAACAAGACAAGTATGAAAAAACACTGTTGATAACTTTATCAAATAAATAATTATATTAAATTATAAATTTTCAGTTTTAGTTACAATTCACAATTACAATTGTTAGTTTGAAATAAAACAGTTAACTATGCAAAATACATACTAAGAAATAAAAACAAAAAATGTAAAATAAACAAATAAAACTACAAAAATAATGTATGCCGTGCGGTAAAATAATACTTTAGCCTACATCAGCTGATGCAGGCTATGTTCTGAAAATTTGGATTATTGTAGGACTAACCTCTGGACCTAGGACCTATTTAAAAAACTAATACCATAATTTAAAATGTAGCTGTAGGAAAAATGTTGTGTGTATTACGGCTGCAAAGTTTACATAGTCAAACTCAATAAAATTTAACGCGTCAAATGTTTATTTCGTGCTACACACTCAACTTTGCACCCTAGATACACAAATATCTATTGTATAAAAGCATGCCATGTTAAAATTGGGTTGAAAACAAGTGATAAAAAGATTAAATATTTTAACAAAAATAATTGAATTAATGATTATTACAACTGCACGTGTAATTAAACATAAACTAAATAATATTAACATTCCTTTAACAATAATTAATATTTTAAAGACCTTGTAAATTAACATGATAGACTAAGACTTTTTTAATTCACAAATTGCATTTTCGCTTTTACTTTATCCCACATATTCTTCTCTTCTAAATATCAAACTGTTTATAGCAACACCTATTAATGGAATTTTCAAAGAGACTTTAATTTATATAAATATACTATACTAGGGGCAACCCCTGCGTGCTTCGCACGCCAACCCCCTTTTGGAGGCAATGTCGCTTCGCTCACTTGAATTTCTCAGTCTTTGGAACTTTTTAGGTGCTGTAACAACAAACTCAATGCTGCAATGTGCTGTGCCCATTCGCTGTTGCAAATATTTACTTATCCTGTGCAGTTTTAATTATGTTTGTTTTAATCTGTATAAGAAATAAAAGTAATACGAATAAGTAAGTTTCTATTAAATTAAGAATGTGAGTTTATTAAAATAAAAAAAAATTTACAGCTATTTATTAGTAGGTTTTATAAGTAGATTGCGAATTTTTATATTCTTAACTATCAATGTTAATTATTCGTTTAGAATTAACTGATGAGTTGCTTGTGGACATTGGCACAGTGAGCAACGCCATCAACAATACTATTCAAAAGTACTAGAACTTTAATGTTGTTGGAACTCCTTACTCTGCTCAGGGCTACGTACATTTGTCCATGGGCAAACACATCATTTCTTAAATCCACTCCGACGATATTCAAGGTTTTCCCTTGTGATTTGTTTATAGTAAGACCAAATGCTAACTGCAGTGGAAACTGACGGCAAATCATTTCCATCCCCGTCCTACCTACAACTTTTGTATTTAACATTTTTTGCTATCTCTTACCGCTTTCTTACTAAATGCGCTCAAAGTGGGAAAATGAAGAAATTGAAAAAATCTAAAAAATCTTTCTCTTCCAAAAGGTGCTTCCAAAATTAAAAAGTGTTAAACTCTGGCAATTTTTCCAAAAGTTTCTCGTCGAGAGCTTTAATTTAAGTATAAGGTTGAGGGGGGTCGATTACGGGAAGTGCCTAATAATTAATGTCAGTGAATTAGTGTTACCGTTTAGCTTTATATAGGTAGATGTGCTCCAAGTGGAAAAATGAAGAATTGAAAAAATCTTTCCTGCCCAAAAGGTGCTTCCAACATAAAAAAATTAAAATTCTGGCAATTTCCTAAACGGTTTCTAGCCGAGAGCTTTAATTCAAGTATAAGGTTGAGAGGGTCCGATTACGGAAAGTGAGTAATAATTAATGTCAGTGAATCAGTGAAATCGTCTAGCTTTAAGGACGTTGGGAGGAGAATCCCTTTTCGGATAAATAGTGGCTAAATGGATAATTGGATCTTGAATCTGACGGAAAATCTCTCCTTTGAAATTAAATTTTCTACAACTTTTGTATTTAACATTTGTTGCTATCTCTTACCGCTTTCTTACTAAATGCGCTCAAAGTGGGAAAATGAAGACATTGAAAAAATCTGAAAAATCTTTCCCGCCCAAACGGTGCTTCCAAAATTAAAAAGTGTTAAACTCTGGCAATTTTCCCAAAAGTTTCTTGTCGAGAGCTTTAATTCAAGTATAAGGTTGAGAGGGGTCCGATTACGGGAAGTGCGTAATAATTAATGTCAGTGAATCAGTGTTACCGTTTAGCTTTATATAAGTAGATGTGCATAGAAGTAACTAACATCGTACTAATGGTAAAATTACAAAAATTGTATAGTTTTAAATTCTTAATTTTTTGATGGTGGTGTAAGAATTTTTCAGCTGATAGTTTTTTAGTGAATAAATTAGTTTTGATTTATTACACCACTGCGAAAATAATATGAATTATATACAATATTTCAACAAATTAAAACACTGGTGTTCGTTTAGCCAATAAACGGCAAGAAACGTCATTAATCTGAAGATTATCTTTATTTATTTAACGCTTTTTATTACATTGAAACTATACTTTAGAAAATAAATTTGAAGGCATTCAACTTAAAGCAAAATTAATAAAATAAGTATTAGTTAAATTCAAAAAAATAATATGTTTGGTTCTTATTTTTTTACAAAATTACATAATGTTCTCTTAATAGTACAGCACAGAAATTTTATAATTATACAACTAATATTATTATTTGCATTATTTATGCTCATGGAATGGAATATAATAAAAGATGTTAAATAGGTAAATGTTAGATGTGTACGTCATCCAATCTTTATTTATTCGTTGTGACAACCGCGGTTTCGGATTACCCCATCATCTGGTCACATAAATTACTCTTAAAAACTCAAGATTCCTATTATTTCACCCACTAATGAGATCGTTGTAAACCATTTGTCACAAACACAATGTACAAAACACAAAATAAAAACGTTACATAAACAAATGTTGCCCGGGCGGGGTTGCTTACTTATCAAGTTAAGTTTGGCTGATTGAGGAAATTGGTGTATATGTTTATATGCTGGATGGCAAACGTCAATTAAGGTGTCGGACAAAATGTAGGACTGGAAGGACACCTTGCCATTCGATAGATATTGTTTGTGGATTTTAGAGGCCCTGTAGATTGCAAACTCCTCTCATAAGTCTATATAACGGCATTTTTACATAACTGTAGGATGTTCATTGTAACGTTTTTACTTTTTTTGCCCGAAATCTTACTTTCCTTCATACACCAATATATTGGGGAGGTTAATTTAGCTATCCATCGTCCCATTTTGCCTAACAGAACCCAACCTTCACTTTTCCGAACGCTCCGTAATATCAGTAAACTGCACTAAATGTGTTTTCCCCACCTGAACCTCTTATAGGTTATGTGTTGTATTTTGTTTTGTGTAGAGTTTACACATCATCACTTGTGAATCAAGTGCACCCGGACTCGACGTGTAAACCCGGAGATTGGCCATCTCAAGGGGTATTTATTTTCTTCATGACGTATAAAATTTCCAGCGCTGGATTAAAAACAAAAATTTTCTTAAAAAGTTGCCTTAAGTCATGACATGTCATGCATTTATTTAGTCTCATAAAGGTATGGAGATTGATCACCTTCATTACCTGAGATTTACAAGGATATGAATATGCTTTCGAGCACTTGTTTATAAGGGACATAGCGAGTCCATAGTAGTTTTAATATGTGTGTCTAGTTTATCTTGTGAAATGTATATCCATATACATTTTGATATATATTTTCTTATTTTTTTCTTTTGGTGATGGTGTATTGACCAGTTGGTACATATATATAGTCTTAAGTATTTGCTTAGTTTTAGATATTTTTCATGTGTAGGGCAAGTGACTTTCCTTTCCGGGACATTCCTGTCTTTTTTTATTTTATTTTTCTTCTACCCCGATTCCGTCTTTTTTTTTGGGGGGGGGGGGGCTGGAAACTTTTTTCTTTTTTTTGCCCGAAATTTTACTTTCCTTCATACACCAATACATTGGGGCGTACATACACACCGGCTTGCAGGCGCCACCGACATTTTTGTAGTACATAGTTTCACCTTTTTGGATGGTAACATCATGTTAGTACTGAAATCACTGTAGCCGTGGTAGTTAGTTATTAAGTGCTTGGCGAAGTGAGTTGAACTTGAGGAACTTTAGACCGTCTGTGTTTTAGCTAGGTGTTTCGTGAATCTTTAAGTGTAATTTATGTGACCAGAGGATGGGGTAACCCTAAACCGCGGTTTTCACAACAATTAAATAAGGATTATATGACAGTACACAAATAATATTTACCTATTTGTTATACTATAATTATACATTGTTGAGAAACTAAACAAAATAAATATTTTTCTCATTCATGCTCTGCGTGCTCTTTTTTGTAGACCAACATGAATACCGTTTTTTGACTTGAGGGACATAACACTATACAGTTCTGGTTCTATGTCAGTAGGCATCACACAAAACTTTCTCAGTATAACCACAAGCTGCGTCTTTAGACTTAGCATTGCATATTTCTGCCCTGAAAATGAATTACAATTTATGTACAGTTTATTATAATATTAGCCTACATCATATTTTCTATATACAAATAAGCAGAAGGTCCTATATAATAAAAACAGAGTGCAAACCATTTTTAAACTGAGAAACATTTTAGTTAAATAATTGACTACAATTAAACTAGCTCATGTAGTAAAAAGCAGATAATGAAACATTTCTTATAAACACAATTGATTAGTACCATTGACACAAATGCATTTCTCAAAACAAAATTATTTAGTAATTTAATTCGCTTTACAAAATTCTGTATATATATATATATATATATATATATATATATATCTTACAACTGACACAACCCGTTGTAGGTCCTGGATTTTGAATTTGTAATTAATTTTATAAATTTGAATAGTCCGGACTTACCGCGGGCTAAAGCCGCATGTAGCTCACGAAAATCATGTTGACGCGGGAGGGTCGTTATCTGGCTAAGTTAAACTCTTGGACCCTGCCTGTTCAAAAAGGAATAAATACTTGTAAAAAATACTTAAAGATTCCTTCGGGAAGCCAAAATCCAGGAATTAAATAAAAAACAAATATCTTCAGGAAATGCATTACGCTAAACGCGGGTGTATTTACTGCAAGATTAGATAATATAAAGTCACAAAGTTACGTAAGGTACAAGCTATTCAAGTATGGGGAGAAATTCAAAATTCCTCTAAATTGAAAAAGAAAAGGTTTTTTAGGCTTTTCATAAGAAGGCAGAAAATAAAGGTGAAATAAGTTTTAGCGAAATTTTGTTAAATAAAAAAGTTAATGTTAATTCACTAAGTTCAAATGATAAAAAAGTAGGTAAAAAGAAAGTTTTTTAAATTCAAACCAAAACAAGTTTTAGTAATGATAAACAAAATGTATAATTAAAAAGAAAAACTTGAAATTTTATGAAAGGAAAAAGGTGATAGAATTTGCACCTTTACAGCAAAATAAAAAGTTAAACTTAAATTTTTATTGACTCAAAACGGTAAATAGTAGGTTGATAACGTAGTTATGTAAAAATAATCCAGTATTTAAAATATGTTTCGGGAGTAAAGTAAAACCTAAGTTTGTAGAAAATCGTTTAACTCCCTAACCCTACAGTGAAAACCCAACCAGAAGCAGAAACAAAGTGAAAATCCGGCTAGTTAACACAAACCATAAGGACATAAAGAAGTGAAAACAAAAAACCGGGAAAAAAAAGAAAGACTTTTCCGGGAAAAATCGCCGCGGAAAAACGAACGCGGGTCGTGAACGCGAACCAAGAATCGTACGAACGTCACTCGAGTTCGTGTGTAAAGAAGACAACGAGCTGAATTCAAAAATGTCACTCTCAAGAAAATCGGGAAAACCCTGGAGGAGTTACAAAAGAAAAGGATTTTCAATAGCCAAAACTGCATGGAGTGAGATAAGATAGAGGAACGGCGGAGGGGGCTGGCTGGAGATGAGTCGACGGGAGGGGGAGCAGATATACCAACATGCGAAAGTGGGCTTACTCAAAAAACAAAAGGAAAATTACGTAAAACAATGACTAAATCAAGTCTAAAAATAAAGGAAAAATCAATATAAAATTCAAAATAAAAAATATCATAGACTAGGAGTTTAAAATTCTTGAAAAAACGAATTTTAAAAACTTATAGAAATACAGTGATAGAAAGCTTAAGTTGGCATGGAAGTAGGGCCGAAAAAAAGTCTATATAAATGATTGCTCGGGAAAAACTCGGGAGCCTTAATATTTCTGCGATGTAAGTGAACACATGGGGCCTTGATATTTCTGCGATGTAAGTGAACACATCGAGCCTTTTGACTTTCATGATGCTAGTGTACGCATCAAGAGCGTTTCTTGTTTTTTATAAAACACTATAGTATGCAAAAAGCTAAGTATTTTCTTCGTTAACCTAATAATTTGTATAACAAGTGTGAAGATACGTCATTGCGATATTAATCTGGAATGCAGCAATAGACACAACTATAATCTACAAGAACGTCAGTGGTAACTTAGTCATTACAAAGTTGGCCTAACTTGGATTATTCTGGAGAAGTAACATAACCTGCATAGCAGCTGATACATGGAGTGATTCGTATAGCTTCCAGATAGGACTCCAGGACATCACCAGGCGACCACTTGGACATGCAACTTTAACGTCGAGGGAATTCAGACACGACATCACCACAATCATCTTTAAAAATTCATCCAACATTCTTCCAGACAACCCTACAGGAATCTATCTTCATCAACGAGACAACTTAACCAGCACGCAGAGCATCTGTAGCCTGCCACCGCTAAACAACGCTCGCGGACTTCATATCAAACGTCGCGACGCCTGGACAGTTGTGAAAAGGTCGTTAGAAAAGTAAATACGTTAGTCCCTGATTAAATTTGCCTGAAGTAAATTCAAATAAATTTATTTTAAAACACTGGGTTACTTAGGATGTTAGATTAGATCAAATATTTGTATTATTAATTAAAAAATTAAATTTATTAAATCGTAAATTCAAATTAAATCTTTTATGAAAATATTAATTAAATCAAATTGAGTATAAAATATTAGAATAATTTATAGTTAGGTAAATAATTGGTTCTGCCTTGTAGTTTAAGAAATTATTATTAAATTGAAAGGAAAGTTATTATTTTGTATTTGTTGGAGAAAGTAAAATCCAAAAAGTTTTGTTTTATGTTTGAAATAAAAAAAGTAATTATTAAAATTTTATTTGCTTTATAAAAAAGTTATTATTTACAAAAAACACCTAGTATTCAAATATCCCAATAGTTTATGAGTTATAGATTAAGAATTGATAAAGTGAAATTTTATAAAATATTTGCAAGCACAAATAAACAATTTACAAGGTTAGTTTCAGTGTACTCACTACTCAGAGGTTTACAAAAAGTAAAATCATTCACTTGTGTTCTAACTGAGCTAGATTCAAATATAAAGTACTGGAAGTATAACGTAGAAGTTTTTTTTTTAGTACGGATATTCAGAAAACTGAATATTCGACACATAGTTATTTCAACCTAGGCCAAACAAAGCGAGATTGCCTATAAAACTTCCAGTAGGTGGAAATAACTTATTCTCAAACGAAAGACCGTTGAAGAAATCGGCGTCCCAAAAAAGTGGGGTCCGAAAACATTATTCAACTGGTTAAAAACGGTTTTCCGTTGGAGAATTGGCTCCCGTAACGTGGGGCTAGAAAAATTCTCGAACGGGAGAATTTAAAATTGCATAGTTGCAACAACCCTTTGAAACATTATCTACTTATACAGCTGTTTGATGCGAGTTGGTGCTTAATGCATCACAATACCGTAGCAGTAATTCCAGGAGGCAAATTAAAAGGCTTGTTATTATGAAAGAGAAACGAAATATTTTTTGGCTATGGTAATCAAAAATAAAATATAGAAGTTTTTATATCCAAACAAGCCATTATGAACATAGTCTTCACGGTATTAAATAAATCCATTCTATGTGTCAATACTGGTATTTCAGTAACGGTACGTTGTAGAACTGCGATTCAAATGATTTTTTATTCGTCTAAGACGAAAAAATGAGCCGTCATTCGATAATGTAGGCCTAATGTATCAATTGATTGCAAATTATAGTGTGACACAGAATTTGTTGGGATAGCAGGTGGTTGCCGGCAGTCCAGGGTGCCCACTTATAACAAAGACATTATTTGTCATTTGTGATTAGGACGGTCCGTTCTACCTGAGGGGGTGTCTATACAGTTTTGAGGCAACTATACAGGGTACAGACTACAAAGCAATTAATTACTGATTGATTGACTTGTAGGCTAGACGGGTAGACGTAGATGACCAGACCCCCCCCCCCTACTCACCCTCACCTACGCCGCTATGTTTAGTATATAATTAATAATAAGTTTTAATGAGAAGTCACACAGGTATTTATTTATAAACATATATCAGTTAGTTGGAACTGGTAGTGGGCACAATATACTTTAACATTAATCATATTTTACTAAGTACCTCTTGTTGTATGAATACTCTAAAATAATAAATGTCTCTAGATATCAGGTACTTTGTCCCTGGTATGTGTACCTAGATACCTGTACCTGCTGTATCTGGTACTGGAATATACCCGTTTAGCACATCTCTATCTACAATACAAACTTAGGTAAGGCAAAATTAATGTTTTAAGTTTGCAGACGACGACCTTTTTGAAATGAAAAGTGGTGCCAATCTTAGCACACTAATTGAATGTTGATTTGTAATTTCTTGCTGGTCAATTTACTGTGACTAGAGACTGTAAGTTAGAACTTCAAGCTATTTTTTTATTTTTATTGATTGAAAATACATTAATTCAAAATTCGGGCCCCTGTTACACATCTGAATTATTTGAATCGAATCGTGAACATCGATGAAAATCGATTATCTTTAGTTTGTAGTTTGAAGTAAAGAACAGTAAACATTTAGTATTTATATGTTATAGAATTTTATAAAGTGAAATTTTTTTGTGTTTTGGTTTGTTAGTTTTTATTATACATGTTAAGTGATGTTACGTTGTTTGTAAATTACAGAAATAGCGGAATCCTGCCAATGTGGTTTGTACGTTCACATGCGCAGTCCGATGTCATTCAAAATATCTGTACTATTTAAAGTATTAATTCTTGTTTGTTAAACAAGTTGTGAATTTTGTTTAGATTTAAAGAGTTTTATTTTCAGTTTGAATTTATTTAAGATGTTTAGAAAAAATATAATTAAACTTTACAATTACGTATTAGAGAATATTTTAGCGCATAGGTGGCGTTGGTGACGCTGGTACAATATGACGAGATGGCGTGTTGTTAACTTTAGCAAATTTTTTTTCAAACAATAAACATTGTCGCTACTTAAACACGAAATGACCTGACTTAGATTACATTAATTAATCTTACCAATGCAATTTCTAGGCCCATGACTGAACGGCGCATATGCGTATGTACTCCTTTTAGCAACATTTTCTGGAAGAAAGTTGTCTGGATTAAACTTTTCTGGATCTGGAAACGATTCAGGATCTTGGTGCAAACTATAGATGGAAATAATAACGCTGCTACCACGAGGAAGAGTAATTCCACCTGGAAGAAAACGTGCTAAAATTGAAATATAAATATAAAATCGAAAATATATCACAGTATCTGAAACACCATACCACCTAGGAAAGCGAAATTTGGTACAAGTATTTCTCATAAGCTCGTATTTTTTAGAGGCGTAAGAAAAGCAGATTTTAAAATATTTGGTCTGTAAGGGTTAACACAACCCCTAAGACAATAAGTATTGTTTGTTATAATTTCGTTAAAAATAGAAAGCTGAAATTTTGTACATTTATTTCTTGTAAAGTACATATAAAAAGTAAACCAATTTGAAATTTTGTTACGTGCTGATAAGGGGTAAAAATGTTATAACAACCCCTAAACAAAATAAATGTACATTTTTATACTTAGCTAGAGAGCTGATATTTTGTACATTTATTTCTAAAAAAATGCATATACAAAATAACCCAGTTTTACGTTTTGTCACGTTCTGCTAAAGGGTGGAAATGTAGTAACAACACCTAAAACAATAAATATTAATTGTTATACTTTCCTTAAAACTAGAGAGCTGAAATTATGTGAATTTATTTCTTACAAGATAAAAATAAAAAATAAACCAGTTTTACATTTTGTTACGTCCTTCTATGGGGTGAAAATGTGATTACAACCCCTAAAAACAATAAATATTATTGGTATTATTTCCTTAAAGCTAGAGAGCTGAAATTTGGCCCTTATTAATTTTAATAAAATATTTTAGAAGTAAGCTGATGAAAACTACATCGATCTATGCATTCCCATATTAGAGACGTATCTGGGTGACCTGCAACATCCAGCTAAGACTGTGATTTACCAGTCTGCAGGTTTAGCAGTTAAAAAAGAAGACACTCTTCGCTCTGATTTTTTAAATTTATTCATCACACATACCGTGATGAAGACGATTGACGAGCAGCTAGTGAACAATAAATATGAAACTAATTGAATAAACATGTAATAATTGACTTTCGTAAAATAAAAGATTAAATAAATGAGAGAAAAATATTACAATTACGTAACACAATGATACAAAAAAACAAATTTCCCGTAGCGAAGAACTAGCGAAGGTGTTCAGCTAGTCTGTTTATAAAAGAAACAGTAAACTTTGCAAGAAAGTGTTTAATTAAGTTTATTGCTTTAGTAACTGAAAATCTGAGTTCAGTTGTTCGGTGTTGGAGATTTCTGGTTTATCATACAGTATGTTCAAATAGCATTTGGTGACTTGGATCTACCTCGGGCTGGTATGTCTTTGTAGCCTACCATGGAACGACCTCCATCCTTATAAATGTCAACACAATTATTCCAATCAATACTAATATTATACAAGAAATCATCTAGAAGTCCATTAAATCTCACTCCTTGTTCCAGCTTTACTCTCTTTACAGAAAAACAAATCCTCATAGAATTGTTATTTCTCTCTACCTACTCACAAGCAAATGAGATAGGAATGTCTGTAATATCTGTAGCAATATCTGTAGCCTTGTCTAATTAAACCTGTTAAGGAGCTTAGCTCTAACATCTTCAGCAATATCGACAATCCTTAAACTTATTGTTTTATTAGAAAGAGGCGTTTTAAGTAATTTATTGACAGCATTAATATTATCTATAGTAATTCTTACCATGCCTTCAGAAATTGTGATTAGATTTTTACATTTTTAACAACTACTTTGTATAGTGCAAAAGAGAATTAATTATTATTAACTTTTGAATTTTTGATGAATGGCAATTTTTGTTGACTGGATTGAATATGTTTTCTACATAAAGAACTATTCTAGGTTTGCCGTGTAAATTTTAGTAGTGAGTTTTTCAGTGATATTTTAATTTACCTAGGTTTATGCACTCCTCAGTCTCTACCCTTAAACAAATTACCCATTGGGGTTGTTCCTTATTATTAATTTTAGAACAAGTAAAACTATATTGTAGATAACTTATTCTTACCGTACCTTTTGTATTTGGCTTTATGTTTCCCATCATATTTTTTAAATCTAAACAATTTGTCATTTCAACACTTTTAATAGAGTTTTTAGTTAAAACCCGAGTTTCATTTCATTCACTTCTATACATTTTTAATCTATTTAAAACAAGCAAAATAACTGTAGGGTAAAGGAGGGCTAGAGTACGCACCTAACGGGTTTAGGGGTATATCTCAGGATGTATAAATGATATCAACTTTAAAATTGTATACAATCCTATTACTTTAAATGAGCAATTCTTGTATCTATCTTTGTATCATTATATCTTTGTACCTGTCACGGATCTTGAAACGGCTCTAACGAATTCAAAGAAATTTTGTATTTAGGTATAGTTTTGATTTTTAAGTACACCCATATAGTTGTATTTCGTGTAAAATCGCAATTTTTAAGAAAATCTATTTTAAAAGTTGAAAAATTTGAACATGGGGTCTTATGGGTTGCCATGTTGGTTACAAAATAACAACGAAATAGTAAATAAAGCAATCAAAACAGCTGTTTATAAACAAACAATGAGATTGAGTACTATCCAAAATTCTTTGGATAGTTTTTAATTACTGTTAAAAACAAACTAATTTATACTGGTTTAGCACGTTAGGATTAGAATAAATTGGGCCTGATTTAACAATTTATTTTGTCAAAAAAAAGTAAACTTGGCAAAGATGGATAGGCTACATTCTAACAGTCAATTTTGTAATACAGGCCTGGCTTATTTCTGAAACATAGTATTGAGGTTATGTTAATCCTGCAATAGTTTTTACTACTGTATATTTAGGCCTGGTTTCAAAACTTTAGTTCACAGAAGATGGTAGAACTAGGACTAAAATCGTAATGAAAGCCACTCAAGTTTCTAAAGCATGTATTTGAGGTTATAATTAATCTTGTAATTACTGTAAATATATTTAAGTCTGGTTTCATAATTTTACAAACCGATGTACAAACGAGCCAAAGATTAACGAGATTATTTAGCGAATTTTCCAACTGCGAGCGAAGCGAAGCGTCCAGGGGCAGAGCCCCTAGTGTTCTTTATTCACGTGCAACTAATTATTAAAAGTTTAGTTGAATTTGAAAAAAACACAGATGAACAAAAAGTGTTTTAGAAAAAAATCATTTGCGTACTCCTAGCCTACTTGGAGGTAGTACGCACATGGGTGGCTAAGAGTACACACTAGCAGTGATCGCAAACAATGGTTTAAAATTGTTTATACATATAATATAACATACAAAATTGGAGTTATTTTACTAAACATTGTTTTTTAAACACTTTTAACGTTTGCCTGACGGTAACTTCTTTGAGGCCAACAGTACGCAGGGAGCCTAAGAGGCTACAGAGCTGTGTACAGGGCTGGGTACTCTTAACCCTCCATGTGATTGATGATTTATGGAATTTATAATAGTTGTCAGCACAGTGTAGATATTGAGCTTGAACTCATGTCATTGTGTTACTATTGCTGTACATTTCTTTAATACCAAGCAAAAATATGTTAAACTTACGTTGGGTATATTAAAACTCTTACTTTTGAAGTTATAGATTACATACGAAAGTAGTAAATGTATGTTTTGCCTTTAGAAATCCAGGCAAATTGGCGAGAGCCGATGTCAATATGGCAAGATGTACTGTTATGGTAGACAAACTAAAACGTCACAACCAAAATCCTCTGCAGTGCTGCCAACAGTCCAAAATGTCGCGTGTACTCTTACCCTCCTTTACCCTAAGCATATTTGGTAGTAAACACCAATACCCCAATGACTTTAAGATGTTAAAATCAGCAATAACAAAATAAATAATAATAAAATGGAAATAAATTCATAAAAACAAAATAGCATAATGAATTAAATCTATAGAAACAGGCCAGATTAGCTTTGTAAGATAGCTAGCTGATATACGGGCTTGAATTTCATCATAAAATTACGCACGGCTATGCATGACTCGGACAATTGACAAAAACCATGACAAGCCACAAAAATGCAAAACTGTGTACAACTGGAAAACCAATAACATTGATCTGAATTTTAAATGGTCCAATCAAAGAAGAGCCATAAAGAACGCACAAAGTAAAGTGGGAGACCAGATAACTTAGCGCAGTTAAGGAAAAGGGATAGAGAGAAAGAAATAATGTGAGTAAAATTGTAGTATACTTATAATATTTATAAGACAGATCTTAGGGTTGAAATTAGAGGCGAAAACATAAACCAGGTACAATTTTAAATAGTTTTAGTATAACGTAAATTCAGTTGTATCGAGTTTGTATCATTATAATTAGCTGAAAGTAGGGTTCGTTCATAGGAACTCCAAATAAGGAATTGGAAACAGCCACCAGTATGATTTAAATTTTTTTTTAAATTAATTAGTAGAAGGATAAACAAACTTAATTCAAGCTGTTAGCAGACTGAAGTTCAAGGTTTTATTTTGGAGACTATATAACGATAAGAAGGGCAAGCTCTTATTATTATTGTGTGGGTTAGGAAATGTTTAATTTTGATGTAATACATTTGGTTGATTATGAATTTGTAGTTAAGGATTTTATATCATTATATATTGAGTTAACTGTAGGTGTGAAGAATAGAAAGTTTTTTTAAACATTGTAGAAATTAATTGTAACTAACCATTTTGAAACTTGATCAATATCATAAAGAAATGTATGAAGCACGTCTCTGTAATTATCTTCACCTAGTTCTTTGGAGTACCAAGCTAGCTAAGCGCGATATAGTTTCCTAAATGGGATCTGGTGGAAGCCCCCCAAGCCATTGAAGATGCATGGAATTGAGGTATATTAACACAAATCACTACGCACTAAATAACCTCACAAAATCAATAAGTTTAATCAATAAACCTTACGAGGTGAATGCACCTATTTATAACACATATAGCTTAAATGGTGAAAACGATTAAATTAAAAAGGCTTACATTACTTACAACAATCCTAAAAATCAACTCACAGCTTGATAAACTCCTTTAAAAGCGAGTGTACGTACGAGTGTACGTGGAGTAACATTTAAAGAAGAAATAATATAACTTAATAATATAACAGCTGATTTCACCCATAATCTGTAATAAGCACACAGTTCTACCTAGCGTATATTATACTTTGGGGTTATGTTTACAACTTCAATATAGCCTATAATATTAATAACTTCTAAATCATTTGATCTATCAGTATGAAATAAAAGGCAATTAATATATAATATTTTTATCTTTCTTTAAATACATATAATAATATACATAAACACAAAATCTTAACAAATATTCCTACAGTTTTATAGTCCTTATAATTGTACACATTTACCGAGTTAAAAATCCCCGTCTGCATAGTTAGGTAGGCTTAGATAAAGTGTGTTGTTTAAATAGTATTTTGTATAAATGATGTATTTCTGATGTGTATCTAATAAATCCGCCTGTGATTTTTCACGGGGATTTGCTAGTACTTAATATAATGGCACTAATCTAACTTCAAATACAAAATCACTAAACAAACCTAAATAATATATTTTTAGAAAGGGCCAAAAACAAGCCCTAGCCGACGATATGGGTAACCTCTAGTGGGTCATTGCAATGAGCATGTGAGATAGTAAACCTATCTTGAAGGAAGGATCCAGGAGTGATGGTCATTGTTCCGAGTTGAGAAGCTCCGTTCATTGGTAATTGGTGCACTGGTGACGGAACGCGTCGAAACGCCATTCCACTACTGCTTTTTGAAGTTTTCTTTTCAAAGTATGGCCTACGTTTTATTTTAAGGTTTTATATTAACATTTTAAATAAACATTATTCACCACATCTAGAAGCTTTCCAACCACTTTTAGGTGAACAAAAGTGATAGATTTCGATTAGTGGCCAATTGATTAACGTGCTGGCTTTGGCTAATCAGAGATAGAAAAGTTGTGCAGAAGGTTTGAGGTAAGCATACAAAAAAGCAGCTGTAGGGATTTTGTAGAAAATCCAACAAAAACTCCAATACATTTAAAACTGGTAACAAGTTTGTTCAACTGCGCGAAACTGACGTGAAAGAGAATCCAGATTAATGAATATCACAGTTACATACCCGTTCCAGACTGACAGTGCCGCATGTGTAAAATTACACAGCCCAAAATTGAATGACTGGAATCCAGAGCTTTATGCAAAAACATGGCTCAGAAAACACTGGACATCAGATGACCACCGAACAAGACAAGCCAAATCAATCACTCTTACATTTGCTAAATATTTTTTATCCATAAACATGAACTTATTATTTATCCAAATTATATTATCTGCTCTTTTAAATGGACAAAAATTACGTTGTAATAGGGATTTTTGAAGCGTTAATATCAAACATTCACCATAACCCCTCCCGAATGTCACAGTTCCGGAACTGGAAAAATAAAGAGTGGTAATTGGAGAATAATGAAATGAGCAGAACGGTAAATGAGCGAGAAGAATTGAACTAAAAAAAACCTAACTAGAAAAATCTCCAGTCAGGTTAAGAACCCATGACAGATCGTGCAAGAAACTAGTTTTTGCGGAAATGCTAGTCGGCCGAGACAGGTTAGCAACACCCTGGGTGTAAAGTGCATGGTGAAGAAGGAACCAATACCATGTTAATGAATTAACTGTGGAATTACACATTACATGCAACATCTTCTTATGCTGCCCACTTTAAACTAAAATTAGATAACCAAAGCTTAGTGCAACTGTTTTAGTTATAAGATAGTTTAATTATTGTAGATCATGCATCACATGAGATTTCCGTTGACAAGCGTTTAAGTAATAAACTTATTAGGTCCAAGAGTCAGTGTTTACACAGTCTTGTAATCTTCTTTACAAGTGAACCTTTGTATTTATTTACGAAACATGATACATTAACGATTAAATGTTATTTACTGTTACGTCTGACTTACTTGCTTGACAGCTTCCATGCCTTCAAGTTGATTTGGTTTGAATTAGTTTTAATTTGCACTTGTATACTACGACGCCTATAATTGTATATTATTTAAACGTTATTTGCTCTTGGACATCTTGTAAGACTCCCCAAAGCACCGCGGCAGATTTTTTAGAAAACGATGCTCTCTGCGTGTTCAGGAAAAGAATGTAAGCCTAGTTGGGTACACAATAACGAGACTTCCCCAACGGAAAACTCTGTTAAAGTAGACTGTGATGCTAATTAGAACCGTTACATAATATTAACTCTGTGAAATAATTTAATAATGTTGGACTTACTGGATAGTGGAGTGTCTTCTGAAACATGTCTTAAAATAACAGGAACTGTAGGATATAGACGTAAACCTTCCTTGACGACTCTATCTAAATAGTGCAACTTGCTTAAATCGTCGTACGTTAGCGGTTCTTCATCCAGAGACCCCAAGTCGTGATGAATTTCATTTACAATTTGCTCCTAAAGCAACAACACATGACAAAACTAATTAATTGTTTTGTATTAATATTACAACTATTTACAAATTTCTAAATATCGGTTATATTAGATAAGTAACGTTGAGTGTCTATCTTATATTAAAACTTAGATGTTTTTTATTAATATTTACACATACTCATCTGACTTTTGTCTTGGAAAGATAAGATAAACAATATACAAATTAAGATATAAGAACTTAAGTTTTTATATTTCATAGTTAAATTCAAGTTTTCAGATTGACATAATTTATTTCAAAATTATATTCAATACAATAACTATATTATTTTTTCTTCCTTAAATCTGTATGTTGATATGTTTAGGTAAAAAGCAAATGATTTCAGGAAAAATAGGTTTTTTTATTAACTACTTTGCTATTGTTGTGTTTAATTGTTACACAATCTTACCTGAACTTCGGGATGTCTGCTCAATAGAAATATAATAAAACCAATGGCTGCAGTCGAAGTTTCGAAAGCCTTTAAAAGAAGAGTCAAAATAATGAAATAATATTTCAAAATCATTCATTATTTAATAACTTTTTAAAAGCAAATTATAACTGTTTTATGGAAACACTAGCTGACCCGAACCGGCTTCGCACGGATAGATAAATCAAAGTTAAATGTATATTAACAAAACAAAATATATCAATAAATATATTACACTATGTATTTCTATTTATAGGGTTACTTTTTACTTAAGGGTAAGATTTTTAGTAACTTTGACCCCTCCCAAACCCTCATCAAATTTAGATTTTTTTTGAAACCTTTCTTAGCGAGCACCTAGGGCCCTAGAGGAATCTACATACCAAATTTCATTCCAATCCGTTCAGTGGTTTTTTAGTAGCTTTGACCCCCCCCAAAACCCTCCTAAAATGCCGAATTTTTTTAAAACCTATCTTAGCCAGCACCTATGGCCCTAGAGGAAGCTACATACCAAATTCCATTCCATTACGTTCAGTAATTTTAGAGAAATCGTGATTTAGTAACTTTGACCACCCCAAACTATTACTAAAATTTCGAAAAAAATCCCTTAAAAATTTCATTGCAATCAGTTTGGTAGTTTTTGAGATTTCGTGATGAGTCAGTGAGTGGTATTTGGATTATATATAGATATACAGTTAGAGATATAGTTATAGTTTGACTATTGTAGCTCGTGCATCACTGAAGATGGCGACTTTGTCGTTGAAACGCGTTTGAGTTAATAAACGTATAAGTTGTGAGATTTTGTGTTCACAGTTTATTCTATCAAGCATATATAGGTTTAAGTCATTTCATTTCGTTTATATTTTAAGTTATATTAATATGACCTTAAATTTAATTTCACTGTAAATTTAATTTGTTATCTATTGCTAGAGATCCAGGTTTTCAAACTCGAAGTTAACCCATAACAATAATACAGTTCTTGATATTAAAGAACATTTTATTTATGTGATTCAATTGAATTTAATCCGCTATAAGTCTATAGATTCATAGTAAATGTGTTGAATGATTTCAAAACTATTATTTAAAAAATATTATACATTTTGCATCAATCAATCTTTTAATAATAATAAACAATTTTAGGTAATTTAATTATCAATATCTTTTAAAAAAGCATAAAATTAATTGATAAATACAAAGAACTTCATGCAAGTTTTAGCTTGAAAAGTTTAGTAAACGAAGGAAACTAGAACTGCATTGAATGCATTTGCCTTAATGCATATTGAATCTTTCAAAATGATACAAAACATTGCAGATCATTTAAATAAAAATATTGATATTTCTGCTCCTTAATAACGTTGATAGAAATATGACCACATGCATAATCGTATAAGTGATGCTATTGAGAGACTAGACCACATAAAATGCCCACATACGAAGATTTTCTCCATGAGTTTCTCATTACATTACCCAAGGCAGTAGATTGTAATATCTCTCACATCAACTGAAGATAGGCTACAATTAAAGCATGGACTTCATATGCGGACATAAGTACACTAAGTTAGTATAAAATGATAAAGTTTATTTCAAGTCTGTAGTGTGAAGAGATTTTTACTTTCATTATTTGAGGTTAAACTTTAATATCACGTTTTAATTTTTCATAATTTATACCTGAGCAAACTTTTACTCTTCACAAATCCAAATTAAAACCTACAAAACATACCGCAAGAGATACAAAAGTTTAAAATAGAAAAAAATGCATAAATAAAGCAGAATTTGTTAAAAACATCAACAAGTTTCTAAAATTCCTTTCCCAAAGAAAACTCAAACTGGATACATTACTATCTTGTCATAGCTTTATCTCTTGTGATAGGTGCTTTGAAGTAATATGAAAGTAACTGAAGTCAATGGGACGGCTAAACCATACAAAATATGAATGTTCACAGGATGTGTTTTACAATTTTTATAGATTTGAAAGTTTTTTTTAAGAATAATTCTATTATAAATAGAAATAAAGAATTAATCCTATTGGTCCAATACAAAGTCTTTGAATGTGGCTGTATAATGTTGGATATGGGTTCCATTAAACATAAACTTTGACAGAGAGCGTTGCTCAAAAGTTCATGTTATGAAAACCAAATTAAATCCCACAATAAAACACCGTAACAAATACAAAACTTTAAAATAGAAAAACTCCAAGTAAATAAAGCGGAAGTTTGTAAAAACAACAACGAGAAAATCCTTGTTGACAAAGAAAACTTAGAATGTATACATTACTATCTAATACTTGGCGATAGCGTTCTCCCTTGTGATAGATGCTTTGGAGTAATGCAAAGGAAACTGCAGACAGTATAACTGGTGCCAGATAAGAATCACAACTAAATAAAATAAAGTATATATCTTCACAGGATGTGACATATTTAATAGATTTCTGTTAGATCTAAGAACTGTTTATTGATTCCATTATACCTAATATTAAATTATAATACATTTACTTACAGCACCAAAAATAGTTCGCCATTCATCAAGAATGTCCTGATCTGTTAACCCATGCTCAGGTTTTGCTTGTAATTGCAACAAATACTTTAAGATTGAACCTGTAAAAATTAACTTTTTTCATTCCAAAAACTATTATTTCGTTTGCTTTCATGTATTTACATAAGAAAATAAAATATGTTCTTTCGTATTATATTTTCTTCAATAACATAAAATGGGTTTGACAACTTTCGATTGTTGTTCTTTCTGCTCACCACACAAGATTTATCAGTTACGTGAAATTTTAATTTATAAAATTTTTTAACCAAAAAACTGTACTGCGCCATATATATTATTTCTCAAAGGTTTTTTTGTAGCAACACCATAATCTCTCTTAATTGTTCATCGAAATTAATGATTCGTACATAATTTTAAATATTACGTTCCCTCTATTATTGACGAAAAATATACAAATAGAGCTTACAATAGCTTACAAATAGCTTATACAAATAATTAATGTTTTCGTTAAAACAATTAATTAAAAAAACTTTCATTATGGTTCCTAATGAAAGGCGCCATCTATTAACAATCTGTTTAACTAACATGACTGCTGTTAATTAGCGTATTTGCATTCTATATGCAAATGTAATCTACTACGCAAATCAATCAAATTAAATCAACATAAAACATTATAAACTGTTATTTATAAACCAATGTAAATAAATAAACCTAATTAACTGAATTAAATCAAGTAAGTAGGCCTACTCCGAAGTTGCGAAATATCGGTGATTCTAAACTATTATTACCTTCTTTCATATCACAGTTAGTTTCTCTTTTAAGTACGTCTTCCTTCTTTCCGTTCAAATTCATGTTAGTTTTTAAATAACCTGCAAACTTAAAAACACAACACAATGATAAGATATAACTGAAGTTATTATTCAAGAGTTCAAAGTGGAAGCAGTTCTATGGCCGATTGGTCTATTAACAAAGTTTGTGTAATCATCATTTTCGTGTTCGATCAATGACTAAGACTAACTATCAATTCCCATTCATTAACCAATTCAACACATTATTATACATATAATTTTGTATATCTATATTTTAAACAATATATCATTAATATAAAAATTTATTATTAATTAAGAGTAATTTTATAATGAGTGACTCAGTGTTTCATAATTGTCAAATATGTTACACAAATGGATAAGAATATAACGGTTTTACTTTTGATGTTTTTTGTTGTGATTTTCACTGCCACATATATTAAAGTTAAAATTGCAATCTCACCTATCTGGGAACCTAAACTAAAAGTAAAAATGACCATGTATATTGGATTTCAATTTTGTAAATGTTTATGTTGGGAGGACAGATTTTTCTTAATTTTCACTTTTGTTTTGCAATTTTTGTAGGGAGTTATGAAGTTGGCAACGTAAAAGTTACCACCTACCATCCAATGGGACCTACCTGCCATATTGTGTTTCAGGAGAGGATTTGCCCAGCGTTTCGAATTTTGCAAATTTCGTATGAAAATTGTGTGTATATCTGTTTGAAATATTAGCATACTTCAAATAATTCTAGGAACTTGAAATTTAGAGTGAATTCCATAAAAATATAAAATCGCTGATTATTTATTTGGAGCTCAAACCTTAGAGCATTAGAATTTGTTTTAATTTGAAACTCTACTAGGAATACTAGTTAAAAGTCAAAATTTAATTCCAACGAATTTTCTAGCAGACAGTTTAGGAAGAAGTATCGCGAAGAAGTTAAACCTTATTAACTTCTCCGGGAACTAGGGGAAGTCTATCTTTGTTTCAACTGAATATGGCAGCATTCTTCCCAAGATAATTACATCCACCTTCAAAAAAATCAATACAAAACATCGCCTTCCGCCAATAATAACAAAAAAACTACTCTAACCCCAAAAACATAAACAATTAGAATTCCAACAAGGTGTCTATAAACTAACGTGTGATAGGTGTGACAAGTTTTATATAGGCCAAACGGGAAAAGCTTTCAAGGTTCTTTAAAAAAAATAATTGCCAAAATAGACTGTTTCGGGTAACAAATCCAACTATGCGCGTCATTTAATCGATGAAGACCATAGTTACTCGGACTTTGCAATTTCAAACCAATTAATTTTTGCAGAAAAGGCAAATTTATGATGCCGTAGAAGAATTTGAAATCTACAAGGCTTTTAAAATATTAAACTAAAATAATGAACACCGATTATTAAACGACCAACTGAACTTTGATTCGAACACCCTGTTTGACGCAGCGATAAGAATTAAGAATGCCCGCGGCATATTGTAGTTTTTTCGTGTGCTGTTTGATAACGGACAAACAGTCAATATCCGGGAGTCGTAAGATGCGCATCTACCGTTGTACATGTGTCTGTGTAATTAATGTTTTGACGACCTCCATGTAGAGAGGAATTTTCTGAGAATGAGATAAATATCTCGAAACTCGTCAAAAGCTTTAAACAAGTTTTACAAAAGAGGTTCACCGACGAAACATAAAAGGTATTGTACTTTATTATATATTTTTCAAAAGCTAATACGTAAATAAATATGTTTTAATAATCAGATAACCTTGTCTTAACAACTACTAAATATGTGTTATTGATTGAATTATCTTTTTATTATGTTATAACTTAAAACCTATATTGGATAAATAAATGTATCCACTTGGTTGAGATATGAGCTCTATTTAAGCAGCCTAAGATTATATTGTTCTTATTTAAACATTTATTATGCATTTATTTTTAATGTATATAACATCATGCTCAATCAAGTATATAAACAATTTAAAGCACCTTTACCAATTTTGAGTATGTCTTTGAACATTTTAAATACCATAAATTACATTTTTAATCCCAAAGGTAAATGATTGTTTCATTATTCCCATAACAATTATTTAAAAACAATATAAAACAATAATTTGAACAATTTTCTTTTAACCACGCCCACTACAAAGGTCGATTTTACATAAGCACATCGAAGTATATGTTAATACATTAAGCAAGTACAACTGCATAAATAATTGAAGTTACCTTAAAAAACAGATCTTGAGAAAATTTAATATTTGATTGTAGTTGTTTGCCACAAGGTAGGATGTTGTAAATACAGTCAAAGTAGAGCCATGGTTTGAATATTCTGTAATCGAAGCAATCGTTGGCCCTGAAAGTAAACAATCCTAACATTAATTTAATGTCCTGCCAATATGAATTTATTACAGAAAAATGTGTTTGTTGTTTAATAGTAAGAATAGTAAATAGTTATTTAAATAGCTAGTTATACACTAACATTGTTTCCTTGTACACAATTCATATGGAAATACTTATATTTAAATAAATATTTATTTATAATTTAAATTAATGCAGTGATAGTATTTAAATTATTTCCGAACTATCGAAAACAAGAAAATGGTTAGAGAAATGCATGCTATATACGAGAGTAATCCAAAATAAAGCTTGAAAACACGGTCATGAATAAATACGAAACCATTATTATTAATTTGATGTTTAATATTAAGTTATATTTTTTAGAAACTAAAATAAATTTGAATTTCTGAACGTTTTTAATTACATACAGAATTTGTTGAAACAATCTATTACACAGTGGCGGCTCGTGCTTAGGTTCACTGGTTCAGTGAACCCCCAAGCAAATTGCGTTAATAACATAATATTTTAACAACTATAAATATTTAGTACTTGGTTTCATAAATCTAACAATATAGAGTGACAAGTTGTTAAAATACGACAGAGAGTTACAACGCGCAGCTCTACTACATCGTTTTGCTGCTTGGTTCAACTGAAATAATGAACCTCCTGGCCTAGACGAGGGGGTAGAGGGGAACAGCGGGGGAATAGCGTTTCTAGCATTGCTTTTGTGCAGCGACTCCCGACTCCTTCCGAAGATAGCCGAAGCTGCAGTTCACAACTAACTTTGTTATGGTGTTTGTAGTTGGTTTGTTTACTTCTTTGATTTATAGGTTATGTCAGTTATGCATTCTATGAAGATCAAGGATTAAGTTTGTGTTAGTGTGGACATATGTTTATTATTAATCAATAATATTATTGCAGTTCAGTGTTGTTATTAGCGTTGTGTTAAGGAAAATGAACATCGTTACATCTTTGCTAAGGGTAACTTTTCTTTTTTACCTCTTGGAAAAAGTGTGCTATTAAAGTGTACAGGACACTTCTTTATTATTATTAAAGTGTCACTTCATTATTTAATTTATGAGTCACTTTATGAAATAAAAACTTAATTAAACTAATGAATAAAGTATAGGCTACTATGTAAGACAACATTGTTCTCAATTTTCCATTTATAATAATTAATATGTATATGGTACTCAAATCTATCATGAAAAGTGTAACCCGATTTATCTCATTGCATGTTCAGTAATTTGAAGCCCCCCCCCCCCTATGGGGAATCTATGTGGAATAGATTTGAACACCCAAGTTAATAATTCACCAGCCGCCATTGCTATTACATTATTTTACATGTAACTATTTTATTGCCTAATAATATCACTATTTTTTTAAATATTTGGTTAAGAGATTTTAATATTTTTACCAAAATGCATTAGTACAAAGAATAAAATAATTAATATATTAAATATATTACTTGCCTAGAAATCTTTAAAATTGTCAATAGTTGACAATTGTTTCTCCTATTTAAAAGGCATCATCAGAACTTAAAACACTTTTCACATTACACTGATTAAAAACACATTTAGCGAATAAATAAAACGTTCATTTTAAAGTTATTTAGCTAACGGATAACATAATTCATATTTATAAATTTAAAACGTACATAATTTATAGTAATGCAACAGTAAATAAATAAGCATAAGCTAAAACTGAAAATTTAAATTATTATTTTCAATAACACTAATTTATTTAACTTAGGTTTTATTGAGGTACAACTGTACGCGCGTTGGCCTAAATAAATAATATGAGATCTTACCATGAATGAATCCAAAAACTGTCACGAAAAATACATTTTTCAAAATTAATTCCATTCTGATCGTTGCACGCACGCAAGAAGTTCTGTGAAAAGTTGCAGTATCAGAATTGCAAGAAATAAGGTCTAGGACTACAGTCAGCGAAATTTAACAAAATACAATGAACTTTTAAAACGCTGAATCTGACAATTGTCTGTATGTTTCGCACAGGCCTGTTCAGAGTATAGAGTGAGGTGTTGTTAATTATTCGTACTGTATTTTTATTTTAGTTTTAGGCGAATTAGGTGACAGTTTTTATGTGCAGTTGTGCTAGTTGCGACAGTGATATCTGCGGGACTTAATAATCTGTTCCTATACAACTAGGGGAAACCCCTACGTGCTCCTCACGCCAACCCCGTTGGAATCTTATATACACATAATTATGTTGTTTTCTTTTTAATAAAGGTGTAGGATTAATAATAACCCCAAAGATAAGACGGTAAATAACGTTAAATGTTCAAATCAAATTAGTTCGTATATTTTACAACAGTAATAAATGTTGAAAGAACCAGCAACGCTCAAGTCTACACTTTAATAAAAACCTAACCTAAATATTAGAAATACAAATAATTGCTTTAAAGTTTGAAATTAGCTGTTAATGGAAATATTAGAGCAAACAGCTGTTTTATCTGTTATTTTTTATTCAATTGTAAAAATTGTTTATACAAATGTTTATACAAATTTCTATATAACCATTGAGTTTATAAATATATATAACATTTAATAAAATTTAATGTCACAGTTTGTGACCGCCCACTCTTATGCTTTTTTCCCACTCGTACATTAATGAATAAAATGAGATTGTACAGCAAAATAATAATAATAATTTGTTACAATAATTATTTCGTATATATGAATGAAGTAGCCTAATTATTCGTAAAGTAATTGCTAATTATTGTACTTAAGAACACTTCCAAATTTCCCATATAAGTCCACAAACTAAAATGTTTACGGCTGTGACATAGACAAGATTTGCGTTCGAAATTTCTTTAGTTATTTACAAAAAAAAAAGAAAATAATTTGTCTTTGAAAATCTATTGGTTGTGAGGTATTTAGTAGAACACGAAATGGGTACTTTTCCAAACCTGATTTATTTAAGATTTGAATTTATTTATTTAACAAATATTGAAATAGGTATATATTACCTGTTACACTGTCTATCCAATCTTTCATTATTGGTTTTGACTACTGCAGTTTCGGGATTATCCCATCTTCCGGTCACTTATATCACATACAAAAATACACATTTAAAATCACTTTTCTCTCATTAGTGAGGACGTTGAAAACACAATAATTAGTTATACACAAAAATACATTACACGATACACAAATTACGACAAGAACTATGAACATGTTGCCTAGGCGCTGGTTAACTAGCTACTGAGTTATCTTTAAACTGCTGTGCGGGGGATGGCGGATGGACGTGTTGCGGTTGGCAAATGGAAACCGCTTTTTTATTATTCTCCAAGTCGATTATGGTGTCAAATACTATATTAGATTGGAACGATACCTTGTCATTCAACAAATATTGTTTTTCAGTTTTGGAGGCTCTGTATATAGCAAACTCCTCCCATGAATCCATATAACGGCCTTTTTTTTACATAATTGTAAGATTTTCATATTGGTCTTAAAGTCGCTGTAGTCGTGGAGGTTGGTTACCAGATGTTCGGCGAAATTGGATTTGGGAGGGTTGGTAGATAACTCAGTAGCTAGTTAACCAGCGCTTAGGCAACATGTTCATAGTTCTTGTCGTAATTTGTGTTTCGTGTACTGTGTTTTTGACGACCTCACTAGTGAGAGAAAAGTTATTTTAAATCTGTATGTATTTTGTATGTGATATAAGTGACCGGAAGATGGCATAACCCCGAAACCGCGGTAGTCACAACAAATAATCAAGGATTGGATAGACAGTGTAGCATGTAATAAATGCCTATTTCAATATTTGTTATCATTCCAATCCGGGAGCCTACATAATGAAATTATTTATTTAGATCGATTTGTTGAAGGAGTATATCTAAAACATAAATTTCTTCTTTTGACATATGTTTATTATTTTACCAATTTTTAACATACATTATTTGGCCTTAGTTTGCGCTCCTCTTTACGTTTGAATACTTAAATTTAATAGTTTGGTCGTCCTATGTGATTACCGAACCAGAAATCCTTGAATTTGGTTTCTATATCATTACTAAATTGCAATATATTATTCTTATTTCATTTGCTGTTTATAAAGTACATTTTGTACATTACTAATCATAACATATTGTAGCTTATACTGTAGGATAAAATATCTTTAAATATATGTAATATAAATACATTACAAAATAAAATTTGTAGCCAAGACTACTTGGAATATTAATATTGCTTATAGAGTGCTAATATAATATTTTAAAATTAAAGTCTGTTTGTTTTAAAAAACCTGACATATATTGTTGTATTTTTTTATAGATGTAATTAACAGTTACATTAATTATTTGTTAACACTATAAACCAGTGACAGTATAGTATTGCAACCATTTCATAGTATATCTTTGTTTATCTTAAATAAATACTAAAAACTATGTCTCACTTGTAAATGTGTTCCAAAACTGCTATTTTTTCATAAGCGAATTCATTTTTTACGTCGTTGGTGACATTATTTGCTGAAACATTTTTCAATTAAGAAACATGTCTCACAAAAACATTAAACATGTAAATAAGACACTTAAAATAACACTTATTTTAAAAAGTACAAATAATTTACACCCACAAATTTTATTTTGTCTCCATCTTTAAGCTTGTGGAAAATTCAAAACGTAAAAAATATTCACTTGAACAACAGTTAGATGCAAGGATAATGAGGTATACGCTTATAAGTAACGAGAATTTCCAGTTGTTTTCTGACAGACTGGTTGCCAAATAGTTTTCTGAAATAACCAAACATTATTATAGAGCCTCCGATTCACAAGACCTTTTAAAAATATTATATTCAAAGCCACAGAAGTACGCGGTTTCAGTACCAAGAACTAAACATCGTTCTGTTAAATTTGTTAAGAATGAACTTCAGCCTTGTTTCATTGAAACCACCCTGAGCCAAAAATTAACGCAACAAGAGACGCTGTAACAGTTCTTTTGCAGAGCAATATTCAACAAAACAAACCAAGTACCTGTACTATCAGGGTAGATAAAAGTATTAATGGTAAATTTGAACAGTAGGATTTATTAATTTAAAATTGATTGACAATGCAGAATATTCCAATATTCAAGAAATTCTGACAAGACAGTTTTAATCTAAAGAATGACAAAATCATGAACCTCACACAAGCTTCAGAGTTTCAAGAGAAGATAATCTTTACGTCATCTCAAAACAGATTAGTTGACATAAGTGCAGAAAAAAATATTTTTGTTTGAGATTTGCTTCTGTACTAGGAAAGTGAAATTATCATAGTGATGCTTTTGCCCTATCCATTAAGTCCAGCACCATTTGTATTGGTAACTGCTATTGGGTATCCTACAAAACCAGACAAGGCCACAATACTCCTTGCGTTGGAGATCAAGAGTGTGGTAGACGACCCTCCTAAGATTAAAGAGTACATTTATATATGGCTTACTTTCACGCTCACATTTGCATTCCAGAAATCTTTGGAAAGCTTGAAGAAATTATCCTAAGCCGATTTCCAAAATGCAAAAGGATAGATTTCATGACGGATTTCATACTCGGATGTATCGTTTAAAAACATCTCGTGACTAAGAAAGAGTTGTTTAGAGACATTATTAATAGAAGGGCCTAAGACCAAGATTTCACGGGCTTAAAAGCAATTTGTTAGTAATGGTAAAAATAAGAAACAACTTGCCAATATTTTACACAATGAATGGTAGCAAGACAAACTTAACCACTATTTTCCACTAAATACTGAATTGAAGTTAAATTATATTATTTAATTTTATGATTAAAAATTAAAATCTTATATCTAGGGACATTTTTGTTTAGACTCATGTAATACAAATATTGATTTAGGGTTCAAATTGGCAGTAAAAACATGGACGAATATGTAACTAATAATTTTATTTTGCAGCTTTTTTCCTTGAAAACCAAGGGTAAAATATGGAACCATTCATAGCACAATAATTATTGTTTCAATACATTTAACTTTTACTTAAACCAGGTTTGAAAGATAGTGGTTTGCAACCCCAGTGTGATGACCCGAGATCTTTTTTTCTCCCATAAAGAGTTTTGTGGAATGTGTTTTTTTGTGCAAATGAAGCTTACAAGGGCTTAAGCCCAAATAGTTGTCCTTAGACCTACTTAATGCAATTACATTAATAATTGTTTTAATGAATTCTGAATGTTGTGAAACCTATTAATATTCGGACAGTGAACAAAATAAATAAAACACATTTATTAGGATTTTGATATTTTCTTTATTTTATAGTGAACCAAGGTTTCAACAATAACAGTGTTGTAAACAACTTATTTAAACCAAGGTCCACCATGTGAAAGTTTAAGTGAAATAAATATTAGAAACGTAACAATTTAGTTTTATTAATTTTGTTTTACTTCATTGTCCGAATGTTTACAAGTAGTTAACATAACATAATTGGTAGGAGGGTATTTTCATAAAAAAAAAACTTTTTGAAATTGTATTTATGTTTTATTTAAGTATAGATTATTATACAAAAATTATTGTCCCTGGAACAATACTAATTTGTTGTTTCTCGACTTTATTTTATTTTTGTGGATTTGATCGTTAATCTCATATATGTGATAAAATATCCTTATTTTAAAATAATATGACACTATGATTTTTAAAAGTAATAGAAAGTGAGTTTCTTGTTCTAAAAAGTGATCTGTTGAAGAAAAATCCTTTTCCATATTAAGTTCTAATATGTCTTATTTATTTTAATTAGGATGTATCATAGTGGTTCCTTAATTTATTAAGGGTTTATTCTCTAGTGTTAAGGAAAGTATAACAATCAAAATGTTTACTACATTTTCACCCCTTAGCAGCACGTGACAAAATGTCAATCTATGATAGTTTTTTTATGTATGTTCTAAAATATAAATGAACAAATTTTCAGCTCACTAACTGTTTAAGGAAAATATAACAATTACTTTTTATTGTATTAGGGGTTGTTTCAACCCTTAAATCAAAATTAATTCTAGCCTATGTTACTCAAGAATAGTGTAGCTTTTTATTAGTAAAACTATTTTTTCAATCGGTTCAATAGTTCCAGAGATTATCCTCTACATACAAACAAATAAACAAAAGAATTTTACCTCTTTATAATAATATTAACAATAACCCCAAAGCTAAGATGGTAAATAATGATGTTCAAAGCAAATTATTTCGTATATTTTATAACAGCAGTTATAATAAAGGTTAAAAGAAAAAGCAAGGCTCAAGTCTACACTTTAATAAAAACCTAACCTAAAAATAAAAAAAATTAATAATTGTTTTACAGTTTGAATCAGATGTTTATCTGTTAGTTTATTCAATTGGTTGCTATAGTAATACATGTAAATACATATGATCATTCATCATTCTAGGCCTAACCTAAGATTTTTTCGACTAAATTTACAAATATTGAAATAAAAAAGGCTTTTATCAAAATGAATTCTAGCCTATGTTACTCAGGGATATTATAGATTTTTATTAGTAAAACTATTTTTTCAATCGGTTCAGTAGTTCCAGAGAATACCCTCTACATACAAACAAACAAGTTTTACCTCTTTATAATATTAGTATAGATACTTACTGATGAAAAGTTATCGGAGGGCTAACTGTTTTATCCGCTTCTCTCACGCTACAACCAAATGCCACACAACAAGGCATTATAACATAAAAAATATCAAAACACAAAAAAAGAAACTTCAATAACAAAGACTAAACAAGGAGTAACATAAACACACGTGGAGAGTTCTGATGTAACGTGGAAGGTTAAGTGTGTTAAACTGCGAAAAGTAGTGTTATTGAGGGCAAAGGAGTGGGGGTTGGAGAGCGGGAGTCGACTCACATCCTCTTACCCTACTATGCCGCTTCTATTCTATTCAATATTCTGTGGGTTAGTATTATTTTAGACAAAATACACTTATGGATAATTTTAATACAAGCACTTTCGTGAAGCCTATCTAGGCCGATCTGGTGTGCAACTTTCCGCGATAGTTTATTAACATTGTATAGTTGTAAGTTTATTGTACCTATTCGGTAATTCTAGTTAGTAATAGCCTCATTGGCTGGCATTGGGTCCAGTGAAAGTTGGATGTGCCTGGGATGACCACAATTAAGGGTTGGGTTAGGGTTTATCACGTTAAAACAGTTTTGTAGCTTTCTGTAAGTTGATCATCTTTTAATGCATTACTTTAAAAAGCATTATACTTTTGATTAAAATTTTGGTATCAATAAATTATTGTATGAAAATTAATATATTAGAGTGAAGTTAGCATTTAATTACTAAAATTATAATCAGTTTTACTGAACTTACCAAACAAAATGTTTATACCATATTTTTCGTTGTATGGAAATATATTAAAACTTGGATTTTCAAGTTCACCTTCTAGTAAGTCATAGGTTTCTCTTGCTTTCGAGTAAAATGTATCAACAAAAACTTGTAAATTGCTCAAGCTAAATATAGGATTTAACATCCTCCTATGCTTTTTCCATTTTTCTCCTAAAACAAAGATTGTATAAATAAACGCAATATTTACACATTATGTAAAAAGTAATTTATTTTATAAAATGGTTCATAATTGTAAATAGTATTACGCAAGAAGTATTTTTTTTTAGTAATTATAGAGTATAACTTAACTTTACTTTTTTGTTTATCTAGATCAAATGTTATAAACAATGTTAAACCGATGTAAATCAATTGAAATGAACCAATTCCTTAAAATTTAGCGCACATTCTATATCATGCAAAACCCCCTCCCAGAAGGAATGAAGGTAAGACAATTAGGTGCATATGTAGGCCTATACGAAATGTAGCACAACCTAAAAAGTATTTTCAAACAAGTACCAAAAGATAATAAATACAAATTTATACACGTTTCAATTAGTATAGAGAGATTAAATAAAAAATGTCTCCTTTTTATGTGGAATGTACAAAGCGGGAAGCATTCGCAGCCTTAATTAATACTTGTGTCGAAGGAGATAGGTTAGCTATCAAAAGAAAATTTATATTAATTCCTTTAACCTTCTTTATTTGAATTACTTTAATTATTAATTTTGTTTAGAATAAGTATAATTTTTTTAAATAATACTTGAGTTTTGATTACTTGTGGCCCAAATGTTGAAAATTATAATACTTTTTTTTATCCTGAGACAATACATATTAGTTATTATGCATTTAAATGAATCTAAAGGGTTTTAATGTACCACCATTCTTTTTTAAAGAATAAGTAGAAAACAAAACAAATTTGTAAATTTAAACTACTTGCTTCCAAAACATAAAATGGTTTAGATACCCCAAGATAAACTAATTAATTCCTTTAACGTCCAATGAAGATAGAGTGCCTAAGCCTAAGCTTATTTTCTTATATGGTATGCACAAAACACTAAAAATCCACATTTCTAATAATTCCGTCGCAGAAGATAAAATAGGTTCGCTAAACAAAGGGACAAAATATTAATTGTTACAATTTCCAGTGAAGATATTGTGCTTAAATTTAAAACCTGTCTTTCTTACATGGTATGACAGATAAATTATATTATATATTATGTTCTTACAAGAAGCATTTGAATTTCGAATACTTGTAATGCAGGAGATAAAATGTAATGGCCATCCAATTAAATAATACATAATTAAGGTTATGTATAGTAGTTAATTAAGGTTTTGAATAATAGTTGAGCTTCTATAAAATAATATGTTATTGTTTTATTTAAATAAATATTACAATAAAATAAACTTACGAGTTAAAACCAATTGGTCTATTTGAACGACATGAATTTCTTTAACTATTTGATCGAATATAGGCTATACAGTATATCACTTAAAGGTTTTAGTTTAAAGTGGTAAATTGCTAATAATTCAAGAACTTCTTATTTACAATTTCATGTTTGTTAAAAAGACTTGCTTCTAATATATTTAATATACTACATGTATAGTATATTAAAACTTGTAACAATTATTTAAAATTGCATTTACCTTTGGAATTACTAACTCCATCGCCTAATATGCTTGCAATTACGTGATAAATAATGTGTTCTTTTTCATTGCATTTGATCGAATTTAACACAACCTAACAACAAACAAATCACATTAAATTAGTTCCTATGTACACTAGAAGAAACTTTTAATGTTCGATTACAAAATATACTAAGAGGTTTCTGTTGCTTTTGCATCGGCATTTGCAACTTATCCAAATCAATATTGTTAGAGTCATCCGAAAATAATTATAGTTTCTTATATGAGTTTCCATATATTTAAGTTGTGTTTTAGGTGTATGTTTAATTTTTTTAACTGTTGATATGAGGTTCATTTAATTATTATGAACAGACAAACTCATTAAATGATAAGAAAGTCCTATGTTTGAACGTGCATTAGTTGTGATGACTCATACCTCGTATCTGTTATGCAGGCTTGTCAAATAAAATCCATATACAGTATCAATTTTTATGCAAAACCAATAAAGAAAAAAATGTTGCTTTATATCTCAAATTAATTTAGTTTTTTATTTTGTTAAGAGCCTGTCAAAGTTCAGAGCCTATTAGATAGAAATTAGTACAAGTTAATTAGAATGTCGGCGAATAAGAAATTAAATAGAACTACATGCACTTTGGCTGAGATCCTCGACTAGTGGAAGACAAACTGACTGATGTCAATACACTATTACATCTTATTGAATAAAAATCGTAGACAGAAATCTTTGATTATGTTTTTGCTTTAAAAAAGATCATTATAAGTTAAAAAAAGGGAGTTTAGCTAAGATTCTCAAGATGTTTTTTTTCAAATATTTTGCAGTGCCATTATTAAAATGTAGAGACAATTTTGTACTTTCCTTTTTTTTAGTTTTGAATCATAGGTAGGCCTACACTAATTGCTGATTTAAGACAAGCTATCATGGAGTTGCGTCAACAAAAAACTACTCACGGAAAACCAATTGCTCATTTTGACCTTTGGAAGTTCTGAGTACTTTCTTTTCAAAATTCTTATGTTATCTTTATGAATAGAAGTGATTATTATCTCTGTTTAGAACTATACTGTAAATAGAAAGTGAAAACAGTATTTTGTTTCAAAAGAAGAACCAATCCTCATGTTTTTACTTTCCGCCATAACAATGTTTATCGTCACACTTCTGTTATAACAGTTGACGTTTCCGTAACTCAAGTCCTACCTCGTTCCTATTGACCAATTATGCCAACTGAAAGAGTTTTTAGAATCGAAAAATATATCTATAATAATATTATATTAAGAGGTTACTACCATTGTCCTCAGTAGGGTTAAGAAATTACCTAAGCGATGGTTCAAGTTTGTCGTTTTACTTTATGGATAAACTCCCAGAAAGCCCAAAATAGGAACGTAGATAAAACATGTTTGATGTGGTATTGAAGTGTAGAGAGAAAGTAGTGTTATGTAGTTTACTTAAAAATCTCATTCGTATTCTATTGCCACTCTTACAGTATTATAAGAAAATGTTTGTTCCCGTACATGTTTTAATGTGTTCAATTATTTTCAATAAAAGTATTAAACTGATTAAAACAATTACTAGCTTTTACAGTAGATAATTTAAGTATATTTCTCTTATAACTATTGTATGTCTAGACAAGTAACTGATTTATAAAATATAAATAAAATTAAAATGATTTAGAATTGTATACTGTTGGAGACTTACCTCAACATCCTTAGGTTTGGAAATAATTACATACAACAGTGGGCCAAGCCAAATACCACAAATTGACTGATAAGTTTTTAATGTCCTTTTGATCGATGTTAATATCACTGTAAAACATATTTAAATTATTATTATTATTTTATTTGCATTGTTGCACAGAAAAGAATAGAACATATGCTTTATTTAATTTATGCTGCCGTCTGCTAGGTTGGCACGGCGTGCGGTAAAGTAATACTTTTCGCACGCCATCTGTTTACTTTGCGAACTAGGGTGCAAAATAACCCCCCCTAGTAGTAATCTATGTTTTTGAAAATTTTGATTGATGTGGGACTAACCTCTGTAAAACAGTTCTATTATCTTTTTAAAAATTAAAATGTAGCTGTAGGAAAAACGTTGTGTGTATTACGGGTGCAAAGTTTTTTTTGTCACCATCAATAAACTTTAACGGCCTCGGCTGAGCCTTTCCTCGTAAAATGACTCTTTATTGTAGTAATTCACTACTTGCTCAAAAAGTCAATTGATTCAATAACCAATTGACTTCTTTTTGGTACTAGGACCTACAAGTGTTTTATTGTACTAGGTCCAAAAAGTATTGTACGTAAACAATGCATTTCTGTGCTTTAAAATTACCTAAGTTGTAAATGCAAAACTATCAGCTGTTTTACACTGATTGCAACACTGATGCGTATCGGTTAAATCGTGTTAAAAATCTGTAGAAAATTAATAATTTAATTTAATTAATTAGAGTTCGTGTGATTCTAGAGCAGTATGATAAAAAAATGCTGGTCATGACTTGTACCGAAAGTGCTTTTTGGTACTTGATCGCTTTTGTATGTGCTCGGAGTTGCCTCGCACATAAAACCACGATCTCGCACCAAAAACATCCACTTTAGGTACTAGTGATGAAATATCCTACTATACAAATTCACAGAATTATATAGAGCAAATTAAACAAATTCAATTTAAACTTACTTTTTAAAGAGTGGGATTCCTTGCTTGCTTACTGCACATATGCATATTTACAAATATCTGATTTATCCCTATCTTTCATAAATTCTCGCTTTGGCAATACTTTTAAATCTGGAAACATTATTTTTTGACTTCTAATAATATGTAAAATTCTGCTATAAAGTAAATTTTTTCTCCTATCATTAAATTACCACTTTTCACCTAGATTAAAAACTAATTTATATAATTGATGTGGATCACTTGCAGCAAGTTTGATCGTCTTAATGTTGTTTGAAAAATAATTTCATTGTTTAATGAGATAATAAAGTTTTACGTAAACATATATTTTTGTTCTAGGTGATCACTTTGCATGGACCAATAAATATCTGGTTTTGTCTAGTATTTAAAGTATTTATTTAAAGTAAATATTTAATGTGAAGCTTTCATGCAAATAAATAAAGGTGGTCTAGTGATGTTTCTATGTGTACTGTACTGTTTGAAGTGATTAACTTCAAACAAAATAATTGTTTGACAATAAAACTAAATGTTTTTTCCACAGTGATATACTTATGGTATCCCCACATTTGAGCCCCATAAGAAACTTTGAACTGATTTAAAACTTTTTTGTTTTCAGATAATGTAACACAATTAAAACCTATTAACTTAGACCAAAAACTATTCATATTAGCTTTTGCCAAAGACATCGTTATGTTGTTATCGTTTTCAAAATATAAATTTGAAATATATGTTTTCAAATATAGGTTTGGTTTGAAAGACAAAATTTCTTTAACTTAGTCCAGTCATGTTAGACAAATTACATAAAAAAACTCTTATAAGCTAGAGATTTAATATGTATGTTGTATTTAGCTATTGTAATAACATATTAAAAGTCCTCGCAAAAAAACATGTGTTACGGCCACCATATTGGAAAATGGAGACCAAAAACCAATTTTCCCCTAATAACTCATAAACTATTCATCCTATAAAAAAAATCTTGAAATAAAAATTGTTTTTCACAAAAAGAGCTACAACTTTTGTACTTAGAAATTTTCAATAAAATTAACCATTTAACTATAAAATGCAATACTGTATTAGGAAAACAATTTTGACAATTTGTTAAAAATAAACACCAATTAAAGTTAAGGGAAGTTATAAAGTAATTTTTAACAAACACATTTTTGTTTTAAATTAAATATTGGAATTTTCTGAACAGTTTCATACCAATAACATAACTTTTCTCTTTTATGTCAATTTTAAAATGTTACACTGCTGATGCCTTCGATGCAATCCGCTACCATGCTAGGCTAGTATAAAAAAACTCCTACTGAGTTTACCCATGGTTTGTTTTACTGTATTGAATTTTTTGTTTCGAGACTTATGGTGGAACACATAGTTTACAAATTAGATAAACACATATCAATAATATAGAACATTACAAATAATTCGCTTTGATTAACAGTTTTTCTTTATTCCTTCAATTTATCATGTAATATTTCAGTTGCGTTATCTCGAACTGTAGTGTGACTCTGGTTGATCAATGTTTTGGAAGGCAGAAAGTATATAAAAAAAGTAAAATGAATGGAGGGCTTAAATTCGGAAATAAAGTACAATTTGGGATATTTAAATTAGGATTAGGTTACGTGTAAAACTAATACATTTTTCTGGATGTGACATGCTTGCATTTACCATAATCGGTATGAGGGAATTCAAATTTTATGAGGGGTGCAAATTAGGATTAGTTTATTATTAATAATTTAACTATTTACTACAGTATTATTATAAAAGACTACTATAAGAAATAAAATGCTTGACATACTGATTTAAATCTCCAAAGCTATAGTTTTAGTTTATTTAGCCTTTAGTTTTAATGTACTGTGTATTTTTAGATCTTGTTAAAAAAATGACTCAAATAACAACATAATATATTATCAACTGTATCAAAGTTATCGTAACCATATTATATTATGTCGTTCCTCGGTCGTTTCATTTCCCTGCATGTCTGTTAATGTTACAGTCAATAGTTTACAACAATGTGGTAAAAAAGAAGTAAAATAACTATCTAGTGGATTTTTTTTGTCTTAAACAAAGTCCGGCTAAACTAGTTAAAACGACAATTAATTACTTACAAGCTCATTTATGTGTCACTACAGTATTCAGGTATTCAACACTAACATAAACAATGTTTTGTCATCATTTGACTAGTATTAATTTAAATAACACAATATGGTACGTATTCTCCCATCTGGGCGAATTAATACTTCATATTTTAGCTATTTATTAAACCTGAGTTAAATTTGATTTCTGTAATCTGTTAGTCATCGTTGTTCCAGTTAAAAAGCTTCTCAATCAGAAAATGTTTTTGCCTATAAAAGTCACACAAGATGTACTAGACTTTATTTGACTAGCACAACAATGCCAGTAGAAACTTAAACCCAATAAAACCTGTAAAAATGTGAGATTTGATTCTTTGTATATAGTTTAAAATATATTTCATTATAAGTCCTAATGCTTGATCACAATACTATATTAATATATAATTACTTTTATTTCCTTGATTTTTGTGATCTATGGCGTCCTGTAAATTGACGTTCGCGGTTTCGACTTTACAGAGTCATTTTCAAGTCACACACTACAACATTTGCATTGGTTAAATAGTATACATTACATTTACAATATGTACCATGGTAAAAAGGTTTGTCGATTGATTAACAAACGTGGATGCATCGTCTCTTGTACGTAGTCAAGCTTAAACTATATCTTCAATTTTAAGACCAACTAGGTTTGCAATAAGTTAGGTGTACACGTAATTTGTTAATGTTGTAATGTTGTTCTATCTGAAGACGGCATCAACTAAGACATTTCCAGCTTGTCTTAAAATTTGATCACAAACGTTCTTTACAAGAACTTTAAAGTGGCTGTACTTCCCACAATTGGTTTCTGTTAACTGTTGGGTTCTTAACATCAACAACATTGGGACAGATTTGTATAGTAAAATTTGTTAAGGTTCATCGATTTTAACAATATTTTCTTCTGTTATATTTTCAACTCAACTTTCTTCTTCCGAAATATTAAAACTTTCGTCTTAGGTCTTTCCTCTTGTATCTGTTATATCAACAGGCTCAAAGTCATCTTCATAATTATCTTGATCAGTAATCAAATTATAAAAATGGACCAGAGGAATTGCTCCAATGATTTTATAAATTCATAGTCTCTTCAGTGTCTTAAAAAATACCTTTAATGTCTAAGTCTCTCAAGATCGCATTAGTCCTCCGATAATAAGCTGGAGTTATATCCCGTTGAACTGAAAACAAAATATATGTGTTTTATTATTCAGGATCAAAATTACATTATGTACATTGAAATATAAAAACATTTAGCATTTCTGAATTCTCAATCCTTTCAAAAATAAGCAATCCAAAACATTTATTTCGAAATTATAAACAAATTTGATTTTGATTGAAATTTCTTAACTCAGTCCAAACAATCAAAATTGTACCATGTAAATATACAGTCTTAAATAGAGGTCACTATATCTTTACAAATTCAGTTTCACAAAATCTAAAAAACAAAAATTAAAACTAATTGCATCAACTTAATATTAGAAAATTGTATTCATTTATTAAAATTTGAACATTGAAAGGAGTAATACTTACATGGAATGTTAACATTTCTTTCTGCCATGTGGGTTCTTGAATAAAACAAACAGTGGTGCAACAATATGAAGAGGTATTGAAAAATGAAAAGTTCCTAAACTATCCCAACGTATATTTTAGCCAGTTTGAACAAAATGGATCTTCCTTTGCAGTGCCCGAACCCTAGTCACCCGAACGTGTGCGGTAGAAATTCAGAAGTACTGTTCTTATATCTCACTTGTTTCTGGGACAAGCAAGAAGTAAAGTAAGGTTAGTATCATGTAGTTTGGTTTTGCATAATTTAGCTTTTCTGTAATTTCTTATTCAAGCTAAAATGGATAAATAATTATTAAATTTGAATTTGTTCAAAACACATGTTTTTACTTTACCGTGGTACTTTAAATACAGCAACTTCATAAATTTTAATTGTAATTGTAATGTGGTATATTTTACAAAGCTATATTTACTTTTTTGCTGCAAGCCAAATACAAATGCAGAACCAATAAGTGGCAGTCGTCTAGGACCTGGAATCCTGGAAGCCAATTCCATAAATCTGCTATCATACGTATAAAACCTTCTGTATATGTAAAATAATAAAGCAGCTATAAGAATCATCAGCAACCAAAGTGCATTGGCCATTATTACTCTCTGCAACAAAAATATGTTCTAGATAAATACGTTTAGCCCAACTTCTTTTCAACAGAAAATTATTTGTTATTACTATGATTACTTTAATCTTTGTAGTATTTTAAAACAAATTCATGGATTCAAAGACATTGCAAAACACCCGCAATTCATATATTCCAATTAATTAATTTCGATTGGCTCATGTAAGGTTTAATCATTTTTTTAGCATCTACAAAAACATTTGAACAAATTAATATTTTCTGAAATTATTTCAACTTAAATACAATTTGATTTTGTAAGCTGCTTTCACTGTATACGGCCTTATAAACCAGTGTTGTACACATTTTCAGAGATGACAAAAATACGTATCTACAGACCTGTATTCGTCAGCCTAGGTATGCGCTTGCACTCATGATTTATTGCCTTTTCCCAAAACCGATATGTACTCTCTCGCCGTACATAAAGGTTAATAAAGGACTCAGTAACCCTTTTCATAACTTACTCCGCAAAGGTGTATTCAAATTACAGTTTAAACGGCACGGTTGACTTTTTTTATTAACCTCTCACAGTTGTTGATGAAACTTGTATCACTAATTTGTTGTTTATGTTGTTGAAAATTGTTAAAAAGTTCTACTTTATGGAAAAAAAATTTAAAAACACAAAATACAAACAAAATAATGAAAGTATACAAAGATATTTATAAAACATAATAGTACTAACAAAATAAAAAATAAATTAGCAATCTTGTGTTGGATCGTTTTCCGTAAAGATTATTCCTAGTACAGTTCATACAAGTTTGCTTGGTCAGTTTAATTCGTAAACCGAAATCGGTTTTATAAAACATTGATTAAATGTAGCTTATGCACTTAAATGTCTCAGATAAAATAACATTTATTTTTGTTTTGTTTTGGATTTTGAAACTGATTCTGATTGAAAATTTGAACGTATAACGTATATGTTTTTGTAAGTATTGCTTATCAGTCTAGAAAGCTGTCAAATACTAAAATATATCAGAAATGTTTGCACAAGACTTTTAGTGTATGAACATTTAAAGTGATGTGTATTTATAGTGTTTTATAGCATATGCTAATTAAAACAAACATAAAAACGAAACAATTATGGCAAAAATAACTCATTTGCGAAGTTTGGTTTTACTGTATATTAAAATAGATCTTATAAACAATATTAATATATTTTAAAATGTTTTGGAACTATATATATTACTCATTCACATAATTATTTTATATATAATAAGAAAAGAAGCTTTATAAAATCTGTTACCTTATTTATTTGTTCTTTAAAAGTGTTGAGTTATGACTGAAAGTACAAACTACTTTAATCACTCTGAGTGTGACTGCATATATTTAAACTAACAATTTTTTTTTTGAATTTCAAAATACATTTACATACAATACAATGTTAAGATCAGCCTACGGGTCAGTATATTGTAGCTGGCGGGCTGAATACTAATCGCATTTAATATTCTCATACAATTCACCTTGACACCGTCACAATAGATTCGTGGATGTCATGAAGGAACACTCCGATAACATTAAAACGTTTAGAAAGTAAACACGATGTTGTGGTCAAAGTAAATGTTAATTTCTACTTATTCCCATGTGGGAGAAGATAAACTAAAAATGTGTTTTTAATGGTTTTTGTTTAAGAAAGAACAACGATGATCTGTAATACAATACCATGGCAGGTTATTAACACATTGTATACAAATATAAAAATTGGATATTTAAGAAAAAATAAATAAATATACGACAGCTTCCAAGAAAAGGTAATGAAAAAATAGCTATTTATAATAAAGCAGTAATTAAATGAAAAACAGTAGCAAAAAGCACTTCTTAAAAGAGGCATACACATAAAAAGTATCTAAATCTGAAATAACTTTTTAAACATATGATTTTGCTTTCTAATAATAGTTAAAAAGTAAGTAAGCCTACTTTAGTTAGTTGTGAATAGCTTTTAAGTTAATGTTTTTCTTACAATAAATATTTATAGATTTTTCAAAATAAAAATAATTTTTAATAATAAATTGTATCTCTTGCAAATCAGGATTTTCATTTCTAATTACTTTTCAATAGCATTAATATGAAAACTCTACATATGTTTGAAATTGGAAATATTTATACCAACATTAAACATTAGAAATCTAATATATTTGAAAACATATGACCTCAAAACATAATTAATTAAAAACTTAACATATAATGTGATGTGTGCATAAAATGTTTAAGCACGGCTATGATAATATAATAGATCTTTTCGCCATTTAATTATAGGTTATATGAATTGTAATTTGTATTTATATCATTGGCTGATTAATTCTATAACAATTCATATACGTTTTACAAACCGTATATTTTTGTGCCAAACTGAATTGTGTTTTGAGTTTCTAAGTGTTTATAAAATTATGTATTTATTAACTTATAATATATTTTATATTATCAACTTTGAAAATTCAATAGAAAATTACATTTAAATGTATGTAATTTTATTGAATTGATACATTTTTTGAAAACTGATACGTTTTTCATTTATTTCAAATTTTTTACCGTTATTCTATTTTTTTATTTGTTAAATTTTTTATTGAGTTTCTAATATTCTATGTCTTCACCTTTGGTTGTACGAATTCAATTATAAAAGTAAAATTATTTTCTTGCCTGCACTAATCAACATCCAGTAAACATTTGCAAAAATAAAGAAATACAATTTCAAAATTTCATAAACAAATTTTCAGTTGTTGAGATATGCTGTTTCACAAAAAGAAAATAACATATATAAATATATGTGTGACTATTTATTTTGGTAGCTTGAAAAAAAACAGACTCTCTAGTACCTGAAAATATTGATTAATACTAATACCAATATACTATGGTACCTTTAGGAAGAACCACCGCCTCTGCTAACAGAAAATGAGTGTGGTTACTTTTAACAAAAAGACACGTTCTGCTGATACAGAATATGCGACGCTCTTTGTGTTTTGTATGTTAAATTTCATTAAGAAGGTTGTTCAGAACAAATAATTAGTTTTAAATTAAAACGCACATATTCACGAACATTAACTATCGTTACTGATTAACATACAAACATCTGATCAATGAGTTGAGTCATCTTTTACAACCTGAAAAACTTATTGAAACAGGTATTATTGTAATTTTGCAAATGATTTTCAAAGCATTCAAAATAATTTATATTGTTTTTAAATAAAATTTGTTATAGAAATGTTACAAAAATAATACAATGTTAAATTAAGTTAAAGCTAGATAAAAATACAAAAATTATATGCATTATTATATACACAAAAAAATATTTAAATTTTCGTTTCTGTAATGTAGGTCCCTTGGGACCAAAAGCTGAATTGATATATAGCTTTCAAAACTCCTAATGTTCAGTTTTTTTATAGAATTTTAATACCATGGATTTTACTATACATATATGATTACAAAAAATATACCTTGCTATTACCGATAAGTTTCACTACGTTATAATTATTTAAATCAAATTAAACAAATTAAGTTAAAAAACTTTACGGGATGATTGATAAAAAAAAGTCCACTACACATGTTTGTATCTGAAGGCTGCTGATAAAAGAAAATACTGTAAGCATGAATTTCTTGAAAAGTTAGGGTGTTTCTAATAATAAGTTATGTGTTATAAGTAATCATACATATATAATAAAATCCATGGTATTAAAATTCTTGCACTAGAATTACAACTTATTTATATACAAATATAACCTTGTTTTATTTAATAAAAATAAAGCATTGGAAAGATTTTAGTTTACTAAAGACAACAGAGTGTTTCCTCCTCTATTGATAGCGCATGATCTAGATGATGTCGTTGATTTGGCGTTTAGGGATAGCATTTCAGTACTGATGGATAGTCACTGTATGTTGGATATGCTCGTCGAAGTCTGAACTTTGTAGACAAGTCCTATATCAGAACTGACAATTCTTTGAATCGTGTCTCATACATGATCGATGGGATTAGGTCTGGAGACTGTGCTAACCAGAGCAAAACTTCAATCTCCTCCCTGTGGAGCCGCAATATATGGAGTGGATTGAGGAACCTTCGTACCAGCTCAAGGTTGCACCACAGGTTCAAGAATGGTTTCTGTGTACATTTGCGAGTTTACGAACCCGTCCTGAAAAATGGGGGCCGCTAACGCTGATACCCAATGGCACCTTCTCATTATGGGTGAACTTCCTGAAGGCATTCTCTTTCCAGATCAGATTGCCTCCAAACCCACACTCGATGACTGTCAATGTGAAATACAAAGCGAAATTCATCTGTTAATAGCACAGTAGTCCAATCATCAAAAGAAAGTGCTGTTCTGGTCGTGTCTCACAGCTCCAGCGTGGTTTCAACGACGCAAAGCTAGGAGTCTACTTGAACTTCTAGAGTAAAGACTTGCTCTAAACGCTCATGAACGGTTTCGGGATAAACAGTGACATTATGTACGTTTCGTAATTGGATCGCTAACAATTGGACGTAGTGATGGTAGGCTGACCCATGCTTTTATCACCAGGAAGCAGACCTCAGCGACAGTATTGTAAACTGGTTGTCTGTATCCCTTTACTTCATCAACAATTTACTGAACAGTTTAGTTTTTTTATATGCTGTTAAAGATAAAAGTTATGTTATACAGTGGATTTTCTAGTAATCCATAACTATCCTGCAAAAAACTAGTACATACATTTTATTATTTAGGCGTATAAATTTTATTTTTAGTCATTGCTTGTGTTCAACAATACTTCACTACCTACATAGTTTAGTCTTTAACTTCAACGATGTTAATTGGTGGAGATTGTCTTTCTTGTGAAAAAATAATTTTTGCACAGGTGTTTGCCACTTGTTTTTACTTTTTCTTGGAAACCTGCAGCTTTCTTTTCCTACCTTTTACTCAGTATGCTTTTAATCCAAATCCATTCTGTTCCTCTTGCTAGCTCATCCTCGTTAATATAATATTATTGATCAATATTTTCTCTTAAATAATAAAATTGGAAGTACATGTTTTAAAATGTCAAACACTTTAGTTTATGTACTACTCTTTTTGGTGGCAACACTCTACCTCGAAACAACAAAATTCTACTTTCCCCTCTACAGTTTACACAGACATGCAGAATCGTTTCCAAATCCAAGTTTGATCCTGACAAAGTTCTTCCAGAATAGGATGCTGCAAGGAATCATACCCATATGCTCCTTTCACCAATGGTTCATGAAATTGTACCGGTAAGGTCATATGATATGTGTACATTTGAATTAAAATAAAATAGTGAATGTTTTAATACTATTGGCAGTTAATTTCTGGCAATTTTAACGCTTGAAAAATTTGCAAAGCCTTTATAAAGACAATATTATAATATCAGGCTCAATATATTTTTAGACACTATTTTATTAATTAAATTTATAAAGATATTTTTTGTTTTGTGTTTACAAGTCCAATATTTGTACTTATAATTTTCAAGCTTTCTATAGCAATACAAACTATTACAATCTAAAAACTATCAGTATCATTGTGATTTGTAACTTTATAAACTTAGCTCTTATTAAGTCGGTTTTAATAATTTTGAATATTTGGTTTGTTAGAGCTAAGTAATATATTTATGAAAAAACACACATACATACAATACACATAAACAGTACACATATACATAATCATTATACATTGTTCTTCTTTTCTTAAATTGTTTAGAGCTTTTGAGAAAGAGTTTTTCTATTTTGAAACTCGAATTGAGGTAAAAATTAGATGCTAGTTTACTACTACTTATCAAAGTTTAAAAAAACGTAGCCTATATTAATCAAAATATTTTATTTAATGAACTTAAATGTGTTTAAAAAGAATAATAATATACACTTTATGCATGTATCTATCTTCGAAAAAGTTACATAATGCATACAGATTTGTATTAACTTGGTTAGCTGTAGAAACCTCCCTTGTGTACAGACACGGCAACCCTACATAAACATCAGATATTTAGAACTAAATAAATATCATCATCCTACGACACTAAACTAGCCAAGTAAGCTCCGACGAAGTGATGGCATATCGAAACGTGACATGTTTAGTGATATACTTACTTGGGAAAAATCCTATCTGTACATACACATTGAAATAGCATATCCGTTGGGTGATTCTTCCCAATATTACAGTATTAAACCTTATTTCTACGTAAACTAAATTGATCATTGTTTCTATTTCTGAAATTATGTTTTTGACGTCTTTATAAAATTCAATTTTACTTTTAGGACAAAAGTACGCAATTT
>JAGFPH010001284.1:1909-12269 GCA_018207615.1 Philaenus spumarius
CCAAAATATTTTTGGTGGGGCCATGATTCTGTTGTCAGGTGATTTTCATCAGACTCTTCCAGTTATTCCCCGATCAACTGTTGCTGATGAACTAAACGCATGCCTAAAATCATCATATTTGTGGCGGTACGTAAAGACACTCCAATTAACAACAAACATGCGAGTATTTTTGCAACAAGATGACACTGCAAATGTGTTTGTGAAGCAGTTGTTAGACATTGGAAATAACAAAATCTCAGTAGACACCTCGACCGGATTCATCAAATTACCCACAGATTTCTGTCACATCACAGACTCAAAAGAGGAGCTTATTCAGCGTGTTTTTCCAGATATAGCGCAACAGTTCAATAACCTTAATTGGCTGGGTGAACGAGCAATATTGGCGGCGAAAAATAAAGATGTCGAGGAACTGAATGCGACCATTCAGAATTATCTTCCGGGACAGTTGGTTTCCTTCAAATCAGTCGACACCGTTTTGAACCAGAATGACATAGTCAACTATCCCACGGAGTTTTTAAATTCACTGGAATTGCCAGGATTACCACCTCACAATTGGCAGTTAAAAGTAGGATCAGTTGTCATCATGCTGCGTAACATTAATCAACCTCGACTACGCAATGGAACAAGACTGGCTGTGAAAAAGGTGATGAATAACATTATTGAGGCAACAATCATAAAGGGAAAATACAAAGGAGAGGATGTCTTGATTCCGCGTATACCGATGATTCCAACGGATTTAACATTCGATTTTAAACGTTTACAATTTCCAGTACGTCTGGCCTTTGCGATGACCATAAATAAATCACAAAGCCAGTCGTTGGAAGTTAGCGGAATCAACTTGGAGTTTCCCTGTTTCGCGCATGGACAATTATACGTCGCGTGTTCGCGCGTCGGAAAACCATCATCTTTGTTTATTTACGCACCACAAAACAAAACAAAAAATATAGTTTATCAGAAAGCTTTAAATTGATTAAAAGACTTTATCATAACTGTGTGTGTGTGTGTGTGTCAATATCAAATTGAAACCTTATACATAGCCAGTATTTCAGGAAAACTCTGTTTTGTAAATTAGCAACACCGCAACATCATGTGTAATTAATCGAAAATAATAATAAAACTTCATTCATACCGAGTTTTTTTTTATTAGTTACGGATTCCTTTTGTTTGTTTTAAGTTTATTTTATACAAAAGTATAGGTCTTTTATTTATCAATTAAGGCAGTACGAAGTCTGCCGGGCCAGCTATATTATAATTCAAGCATATGTTGTTACATATCTATCTATCTATCTATATATATATATGAATAATTGCTGTTCGTTAGTCTCGCTAAAACTCGAGAACGGCTGGACCGATTTGGCTAATTTTGGTCTTAAAATGTTTGCAGTAGTTCATAGAAGTATACGTAAAGAAAAATTTGAAAAGTTTCCCGAAAAAGTTTCAAAAACTGTATGAACTTTACTGTATGAACTCAAAACCATAGCTTACAAAAACAGCTGTTCGTATAAAAAGCTTAGCAACACGTTATGTTTGTTTACAATCATTACCATAGCAACAGTACTTAGCAAATTTATAATCACTTTAACCCTTTCAGGACTCACGGTACTTTTAAGTACCACTACTTGTTGAGACCTATTTCTACATAAATAACTGATATATAACCCATTAGAGGACTGAAGGTACTTCAGAGTACTATTACCATCCTCTAAAATATAAATTTCTGCTAGTATTTTCAATTTTTGCTAACAGATTGTAGCACTGACTGGTACTGTGTCCATGGTAACCGACTGATTTATAAACCCAATTTTTATCATTTTTTTATAATGTGATACAATTAAATTTTCGTCATACTTCTTACAAAATTGAATTCTTTATACATTTATGTAGTCTATCCATATTTTATTTAGCCCTGTAAAGGTGTGTGACAATATTTACAAACTAAATTGCAAGTGGTACTTTTTAGTACCTTCAGGACTCTATGGCAACAGCAGTGCTATAAACAGCTGTTCAGTTTTCTTCTGTTGTGGGTTATTTTTTGTGAATAAAAATTAGTGTAGGCTGTGAGCAACAGTGTTATTCAATTAGTGGTTAATTATGGATCGAGATAATATCTTGGCTGACGAGGATATTGAAAATATCCTTATTGAAGAGATACCTGACGTGAATGTGCTTTCAGATGCCAGTGATGATGACTTTTGTGATGAAGATGAATGGTTATGTACAGGTAGTGGAGACATATTAGTTAGGCCTATAAATGAACATAATTTAATCCGGAATAGCATCCCTAGCCTAAAAGGAACAAAGCCAAATAACAGTGAATTGGAAGAGATCATTACTAACAGTGCCGAGCAGGCAAGTCTAAGTGACACTATAAGATTTAGGCCTAGGTTAGGTAATATTGAATTAGTTCAAAGTTCAAATGATTGCATATTGCAGGAAACAAGACCTAATCCTAGCCAAGAAAAAATCACCGCAGACCATAATGAAGAAACCGCCATAGGCCGTAGTGAGGACACCAATGTTTTAGGCCTAGACCAATCATCGGTGAATAATTTTGACAATGTATTTAATGACTTGATTGCTATAGGCGCCTATGAAAATGTTGAAAATCCTGACAACAATCAAATAATAGCTTTGGTTGAGCCCAGTGAACCCACAAGCATTGCAAGCAGCTTGAACAATCTTGAAGAAAAAAAGCCTGGCCAGAATAAAAACAATAAGATAGTAGGATCCAAAATCAATCCAAAAAAGAGGGTGAAAGACCAAAAGAAAACTAAAAGTAAGCTTAAATCTAAGAAAGATGATAACGACCAGAAAAAGGTAGCAAAAAGAGATGACATCAACCGCAAGTGGAAGAAGAAGGACCTAACTACAACGGTTCCTACTTATAATGACAATGAAGGTGAGAAAATTGTCATTACTTACTAATACTAATTTTATAAAAGCTTAGCCTAATATATATTTTTTATGTATAAGTCCATCACGCCTTTTCTTCAATTCTTTTACCAGCCTTAACGGCAACATACACACTAATTTTAATCTTTCAATTGCCATTTATTATTAGATTGTTTTGTATACAAATTTGTTAACTTCTACCACAATCCGCAAAGGAACTTCGTTCCAATAAATTCTATGAAATAAATACTCTTGATTACTGCAGGACCTAAATGTTCTGTTCCTTTCCAGGCCCTGTTGAAGGACAGTTTGAAGGATGCAAAACAGCCACAGAAGTGTTTTTAAAGTTCTTCGATAAACACATCGTAAGACACCTTGTTTTCCAATCCAACTTATATGCTACTGAAAGAGGTAAGAACCTTAATTTAAAAGAAGAAGAACTTCTAGTATTCATCGGTATTAACTTTCTTATGGGGTACCATGTAATCCCTTCATTGAAGAACTATTGGTCCACATCAGATGATTTGAATGTGAGACCTGTATCATCTGCTATGACTAGGACAAGATTTGTTGAAATTTTATCAAACCTTCACATAAATGACAACAGTACCATTACTCCTCAAACAAAAGATAAATTGCACAAGCTGAGGCCTTTTATTGATATGATCAACAAAAAATTCAAAACTCTGTATAATGGTACACGTGAACTTAGTATTGATGAATCAATGATCCTTTTCAAAGGGCGCAGTTCACTAAAACAGTATAATCCTAAAAAGCCCATAAAACGAGGCTACAAGCTATGGTGCTTAGGTGACCAAAAAGGCTATATATTAAATTTTGAAGTTTACCAGGGAAAAAATGAAACTGTGGAAAATGAATTTAAGGAATACGGTTTGGGCGAACGGGTTGTACTGTCACTAACTAAAGAACATTGGGGTAAGGGACGTATAGTTGTTTTTGACAACTACTTTTCATCTATTCCTCTTTTAGAGAGGCTGAAAAATGAACAAGTTTTGGCTTGTGGAACGCTAAGAAGTGACAGAGCAGGCATACCTGACATGAAATCAGATGCATATTTAGAACGAGGATCTTGGGACCATCGCTATTCAAGTGCTGATGTTGGTATTTTTAAGTGGAAAGATAGCAAGTCAATTTTACTTATTTCAAATTACCATGGAACAGAAGAAACTAAAGTAAAACGGACTCAAAAAAATGGCTCTAGAATAGATGTTAAATGCCCACAGGTTGTAAAGGATTACAACATACTGATGGGAGGGGTCGATCTTGCTGATCGCTACAGAGCTCTCTACAACGTTGATAGAAAATCTGTCAAGTGGTGGCATAGATTGTTTTGGGGTTTGATGGACATTACATTTGTGAATTCCTATGTCATTTATGGAATTTTGTTTGAACAAACTACAGTTCTAGAATTTAGACGGATGGTTGCAAAGGGCCTAATGAGTTACACTACAACAAAAAGAAAGAGAAGATCGGTTGAGGACATTGCTGTAGGATCTTCTTCTGTAAAGCGACGGAAAAGTGAGTTCTCCGTCCCAAGAGACGTCCGTCTGGGAAACAAAGGGGTCCACTGGCCGATGTTCGACAACAAGCGTGGGCGCTGTGAGGTCTGCAGCAAGAAAAAGATTCAGTCTAGGCCTCACAGTAAATGCAGCCATTGTAAAGTGTTTTTATGTATCAATGACAAGAAAAACTGTTTTGCCGACTTCCATGAAGTTCTCCTCTAGAGGCTCTACATTGTATTTCATGTTCACAAAATAAATATTTTTGTATTTTTCTAGATATTTAAAAAAGTTTTGTCATGTTACATTGTTTTATTTTGCTTTATAAATCTGATATAATAAAATCTATATTATGGCAAAGAGTTCTGGCGGTACTTATTTGTACCATAAGAAAACAACCTATAATTGTCATAAAGGACTGTCGGTACTTTAAAGTACCATGTCAAAAAAGTATATTAATAAATATTTTTATGTTATATAAAAAATATCCTACCTAAAATGAACCAATTTAAACCCAAAAAAAGGAGAAAAAATAGTTCTTTAAAATTTTTTGATAAGTTGGTCCTGAAAGGGTTAAAATAATCTTCAAAACCAACAGCTTTTTAAGGTTAGATTGAAAAACTATAAACAAACACAAATAAAAATGCTTACATAATAATTATAATTCAACTCAAACATTGGTTATTAAATATCTATATAGGCCTACTTAGAGATATGCTGCTTAAAATATTGTTTATATAAAATATATCATAACTATGAAGTTTTTAATACTTTTCAAAACATATTTTCTCTATCAATAATAATAATAACAAACAAATTATTTGACACCATGCATAACTGTAAACATACACGAGTTTAAACATATTACATTGAAAACTAAACAAACAATCTGAATTAAACTAAATGCCATTAAAATATCACATTCGTAGCTTTATTTTGATATATAATTGTATATTTAAAAAAATGCTAAACAATATCTTATACTAATTAGGCCTATACATTTAAAATTACAAACTCTATTTGAACCAGTTTGTTACATCCTAAATTAACGCGGATGTTACAAAGTGATTAAAATATATTTTCTACGACCCTCAGCTAATTTAAACCCTCTCTAAGAAAGGGTTAAAAAATTCGAAATTTTTGGGCGGTTTGGGGGGGGGTCAAAGTTACTAAAAATCCCTATAAGAACGAATTGGAATGAAATTTGGTACATAGCTTCCTTTTAGGCTGTAAGTGCTCGCAATATTGTCAATGAAATTAAGTGAAAGTCAAAATTAGTAAAAACTATAAATTAAAACGATATATTTTAAGCTTTTTCAGGTTAGATAGTAGTTTACAGGAATACAATTTTCAGTGCTTTCTTAAATAGCGTAGCCTTTTTTTCGTGACCACAGTAGGATACGCACGGGTATTCAACGAACACTTGAAAAGAATACAATTACGTCAAAAAGACTGAAAATACCAACAACCACGGGCAACGCCGTACGGGTCAGCTAGTATATATATAAAAATGAATTGCTGTTCGTTAGTCTCGCTAAAACTCGAGAACGGCTGGACCGATTTGGCTATTTTTGGTCTTAAAATGTTTGTAGTAGTTCATAGAAGGTTTATACGTAAAGAAAAATTTGAAAAGTTTCCCGAAAAAGTTTCAAATTTGGAAGAAACTGAACAGCATTTATTGTATGAACTCAAAACCATAGCTCACAAAAACAGCTGTTCGTATAAAAAGCTTATGTTTGTTTACATGTATTACCATAGCAACATTACTTGGCAAATTTGTAATCACTTTAATACTCTTCAAAACCAACAGCTTTTTAAGGTTAGATTGAAAAACTATAAACAAACACAAATAAAAATGCTTACAGAATTATAATTCAAATCAAACATTGGTTATTAAACATCTATATAGGCCTACTTAGAGATATGCTGCTTAAAATATTGTTTATATAAAATATATCGTAACTATGAAGTTTTTAATACTTTTCAAAACATATTTTCGCTATCAATAATAATAATAACAAACAAATTATTTGACACCATGCATAACCATAAACATACACGAGTTTAAACATATTTTATTGAAAACTAAACAAACCATCTGAATTAAACTAAATGCCATTAAAATATCACATTAGTAGCTTTATTTTGATATATACTGTATATTGTATATTTAAATACTAAATAATATAAGTTATATCTTATACTAATTAGGCCTATACATTTAAAATTAAAAACTCTATTTGAACCAGTTTGTTATATCCTAAATTAACGCGGATGTTACAAAGTGATTCAAATATCTTTTCAACGACCCCCAGCTAATTTAAACCCTCACTAAGAAAGGGTTAAAAGAAATTCGAAATTTTAGGGTGGTTTGTGGAGGGGGATCAAAGTTACTAAAAATCCCTATAAGAACGAATTGGAATGAAATTTGGTACGTAGCTTCCTCTAAGGCCGTAGGTGCTCGCAACATTGTCAATGAAATTAAGTGAAAGTCAAACATAAATTAAAACGATATATTTAAAGCTTTTTCATGTTAGATAGTAGTTTACATGAATACAATTTTCAGTGCTTTCCTAAATAGCGTAGACTTTTTTTCATGACCACAGTAGGATACGCACAGGTATTCAACAAACCTTAAAAAGAATTACAATTACGTCAAAAAGACTGAAAATAACAACAACCACGGGCAACGCCGTACGGGTCAGCTAGTATTAAATAAAAATGTAGAATGTTAAATGAGACTTTAAATTAATTTTTAAGTATTCATCAGTATTCAGTTCTCTTCAAACATCATAAAAATTTTTAACTTCAAGTTTTGGAGGTTTTCCTGTAGCAAATAGGCATATTTGGTTGTATATTGCAACCATATTTTATTAAAATTTTTGAAGTTCATAAACTGAGTTCAATAGTAATATTAAATAAAAATGTTGAATGTTAAATGTGACTTTAAATTAATTTTTAAGTATTCATCAGTATTCAGTCCTCTTCAAATATAGCACTCTCCTCTTCTAGATCTTCGTCTATGATGTTCGTGTCCCTGTTATCACATCCTATACCTGAGCAATTACAGCATATGCTTGAGCAGTTTAGACCACTCTTCCTACAATCGCAGTTACGGATGCATTTGTCTTTGCAAACGCACACTATGAGGGAAAGTAATTCCTGGGGAGCTGCAGGACGTGCTGTTGTAATTGGTCTGAGGTGTTCACCCATCTTCTTCCATCCCCACTTGATCGGATACTTCTTCTCATTCAGCCACTGCTGCACCTGGTGGTAGGTTCTAAACAACGACCACATAAGACCAATAGATGGAGCATAGCTAGTCGGCCGGTGAAGCCGAGCTGTCCGCCTGACCGAGACAAGATGGCAGCGGATAGGCATGACTCATCCTAGACGCGAGCGTCAACGCCAGTAGCTCTAGCCTTTGCTATTGTCATTCGCACAGGGAATGTTTGTGAAATAGAATTGTACAAATTATTTAATGTTTGTAATCCATATTCAACAATCAAACTTGTTTGTATTCACTAATAATAGTAGCACTTCTGTAAGATTACCGTATCATTATATTTCGAACCTTAAAAATAGTATAAATATTTGTATACTAGTAGCCTATGTTTCACTTTCAAACTTCATTGTAATCACCAATAAAAAGAACGATATTATCAAATTTTGAACACAAAGAAAATTAAAATCTTTTCATATTATCAAAACTATGTGATTTGATTCTATCCAATATTATATTCTTTGCTCGATTAGTGTTCACATACTATAGATTTTCAACTTTTACTACTTTACATTGTAAAAATAAACTTTTAAAACATATTTTTTCATTGTCTTTATGTCCTATACTTTTGCAATATAACATTTATATACGAAAATTTCAGGTAATGTAAGAAAAGATTTTAATTTCAAAGTATTTACGGATCTCTACCCACTTAATTTTAATATTATGTCAATAGATACTAAACAATTTGTATTAAATAATGCTTTTCAGTACAATCAATATTTCTAGTCCACTAATTAAAAATTTATGACAATATCTAAAATAAAAAAAATTAATTGAGACGCCATAAAATATTAAACGGTATTTCAGGAATAAAACCTTTCCCGTTAAAGTACCAGACATTAACAAAAACTAAACTTTGTTTATTGATATAGTATTAGTAATATTCTAGTCACAAAAATGTCATTACAGTACTTGTTAATACAAATATACGTCATGCAGTATCTACAACGAATTTGCCATACCAACACTTGCAGGTCGATGGGCGGAACGCTCTTTCCGCCGCGGCAAATCTTTTTAACTTTAACTGAGTTATCTACGAAACTAAAGGAGCAAATTAAAAAAAAAAATAGGATTAGTAAAATTCAGTTCTAAGGCTACAATTTCCACCGTTTTTTAACGTACCTGACCAAAAAATAAAAAAAGTAGTAGCAATCGAACTTTTTTATGTCATGATTAAAAATGTATATAAAAAGTTAAAGTTATTTTTGTGTTAAAAAGGCTAAAGTAGTGTTATTTGATTTTTAATTCCTTTCATTAGCACCCACAACTTGTCAACTTTACACTTGCGAAGTTTCAAAATTTTAACTTTACTCTAAGTATTTTAAATCACAGGTTGAGTGAAACGAGAGCATTGGCATAATTCAAAGTTGAGAGCGCCGTTTATGTCTTTCTGTCCCAGACAAGATGGCCGACCTGGCTTCACCCGCTATCGCTATAGTGTTAGCTTTATAGGCATGCTCCATCTATTGGTCTTATGTGGTCGTTGGTTCTAAATGAATGCTGCCTGGAAGCTGCTGAAGTGGAGGGAGGTGCAGCCAACTTGAACAATTAATATGTAGGCTGTTTTGCAATAGCCTGTAAGTAACACTGGTAGTGAAAACAATCTAGATCTTCAGTGTTCTTGGCTCCAAACATCGCAAGAAGGAAATGCTTTCCACCGTCAGCCACTTCACTGGGGTCAGCTTTGGGGTCGTTGAAGACTAGAAGTTTCGTACGATGAGCGTTGTTGGCTTGCACTTACCTATTTGGTGTAATTTTCTCCTTCTTGTAGATAGCTGATACAGTGTCACATCCTGTGAAGGCATATATTGCTAAGAGTACACCTTTGCCAATTCCCAATGCCTCGCTAAATTTCAGAAATAGTGTACACTTTTTCCTGCTGATTGCCTTTCTTTGGTACTACCATTTTCAATTTGTTCTCTGAGGGTGCGTGGATAGTCAACAAGACTATTAAGTCAGTGTCATCACCAATTATACAAGCTTCAACTCCTTTCTTACCTTCATCAATCGCTGTTAAAACTATTAATAAGTCAGCATCACCCGATGCTTGATGAACTCTGCAACCACCTCTTTGCAAGTGCACTGTAAGGAGAGAAATAAGGCCCATTTTGTTCTTAGCCTTGAAATATACATTAATTCTTTAATATCAATATTTTATTCAAAATATTAAAATTTATAAACTACACATTACGGTGCTCTTTCGTAAAGAATAGTAAAATGTCTTAGTAATAACAATAATAATTGAAAAAAATTATTCAGAGAAATAAAGCAGCAATTGATTACAATAATGGAATTATTTATTGATATTCATATAAAATTTTGTATGAATAAACTTTATAAAAAGAAAAATCCTTTTCTTGATTTATATAAATCTTATTTAATGAAACTATTAATGTAGCAAAGAGATTAAATTGGTAAACATAACATATTATAAATCGAAATAATAATTAGGGTTATTTATGGCTCCTTAGGCCTTGAATGTCTTTCATTTAATAAGTGTCTATTTCTTCTATTATCAGAACTGTTTGATGTAATTATTAATTATAAAAGAAAAATTGGTACATATTAAACATGATATAAAATGAAATTAATTGTCTATATGAGTCTCTTTCTCGGGGTTAAGGTAAGAGCGGCTTATCTCAAGGAAGTAGGGATTTCAAGC
>JAGFPH010001284.1:12369-27096 GCA_018207615.1 Philaenus spumarius
TATTGAATCCACTGCTTCTTGTTCTTCTTATATGGGGAGATGAAATGGTATATTATGACCCTATTACACAAAACTAAACTTTTAATAGTTACATTTACATTTACTGAATTTACTATTATTAAAATTATTGTTTAAAACATAATATGGGATTGAAATAACTTCTCTTGCATTATTTAATCCTTACAAACAGGGCCGGATTTATCATGGGGCAAAGTGGGCCCGTGCCCATAGCGGCAAATTTTTAGGAGCGGCAAAACGGTAAAAACAATCTGGAATTTGGGAAATAATATTACAGTACTATGTTTTAGAACAAAACTAAAACTCCATTCCAGTTTTACAACAGATGCGTATGAGCGTCTGAGATAAATGTAGTCATGAAGGAGTTAATGCCAAGTTATTCGTTTGACTCAAACTAAATATACACTGACGTGTTTGTGAGTGTGTGAGACAGATGCGGACGCTTCATTCTCGGCTCTGTTCGGCTGCGAATCAATAAACTTCATGCCTTCGGCTAACACCGAGAAAGGCGAGAAATCACAGTTGTCTGTTTTGTCATTCGTTCAGTTCAGTCTTATTGTTGTTTGCGTTTCACCATCACCACTTTTTCACTGTTCTTGTGCTGCAGCACAACTCTTTAGTGCGATTCATTCAATGTAAAACTGATTTACTGTTCTTTTGATTTTAAAGTTTTAAACGTAGTAGCCTATAGTAGTGTAGTGTGTTTTTTTAAAGAAGAGTGTTTTCAAACTCAACATGGATGGACGTAATTGTTTAAACTGTATGATGTGCAATAAACTTGAAATACGTGATTTGAATTTGATATGTCTTTTATTATTTTGCAAAACCACTTCTGAATTTCACCTTGTAAAAATTACGTAATAACTTAATAAAATTTGTAAAAGTAAAATTAGATTTAGCCCCCTCACCTCCTGTTGGTGTAATCATGCAGAAATATTAATAAAAATTGAGTATAATATTTCTCTAAAAATGAAAAATTTATTTGCTTGTAATTCAAACTACATATATTATATTTTGTTTTAATAAGCTTTATAAAATCTCATTAACTCATTAGTAATATAAATTTTTTTTACTACTAATTAAATCAGTCAGAGCAAATTAGGAAAAAGAAAATAGTATTAACATTTTTTTGTAATGAGTAAAACATATTGCAAATTCAATGTGAACTAGAGACAATTTTGGGTTTGGTATAGAATGCTTTTAACCCTATTGAGCAGTCAAAGCGCTAGGTTTGGTCCAACACTACTCAATGACAACGCTACTTTGTATTAAATATTTCATCCACCAAAAATTATCCAATCGCAATAAAACAAAAACCGTTGGAAAGAAAATGATTTAAACTTTAATTTTTGTATTTACATATTGTTTAGAACTTATATTTACGTATGTAATCATCGTTTTAAAATTTTAGTTTTCTGTAAACATTTTGCCGACTGTAATCGAATTGTTACAATTTATCGTTACGTGTAAATAGGACATTGTAGCGATTTATTGGAATTGGATTGTATGGTTGGTGCTGACCGGCATCAATTTCTGCGAATCGTAACGATAAATTGGAACGTTTAATCATTAGCGCCCATTTATCGCTACGATTTGACTCAGTTTGCAAGGGCCGTTCACCGGAAAGGTTGTCGCACTAGCTCGTTGATTCCGTTTTGCGTGTTTTTTTACCTTGTGTTGTTTTTATTCAATTTATAGCAAGGCAGCTCAAACTCCTCGACAGTTCTTGACTGAATTTATTGAACTATATCGGAGTTTTACCTGATTGTGGCTCATTAAGAGCAAAGAATACTCCGACATAATAAAAAAGACCTTGCGCACATAGCGCTCTTTAAAAAATACAAGGCGTTTGATCCGTTGGCATACAGAAACACCGTTGTTAACAAAATTAATGCATTGCGTACAGTTTATAAGAAAGAACTATCAAAAGTTAAATATTCGTCAATGAAGATAGGACAAGAAATCAATACATGTAAACAGTACTCACACTTTCAATTTATTGTAACGATAAATTGTTACGATTTATCCTAGCGTGTAAACCAAGCTTAAAGCTCAATGGTGCTCGACCGGGATATTTTGACAATAGCTTCCTTTGGATTCGTCAAGATTTTAACTTTCTAAAACCGCCACCCAATAAAAAGTCACATTCTTTGGAAGTGCATAGTTCCAAAGATTGTCTGTAAACCTTTGCAACTGAACCAATAAAACAGCACATTTTGCGTTCGAGATATCTCTTCAATAGACTTTTTTATAACTATTTATAGAACAAAGTTCAATCTTTCGTTTGGTGTAAAGCAAACTATATTTAATCTAACGGTGTTGTTCGTACAGTTCTGAGAAATACTGACAAATGGGAAATTCAAAACTCGACTTTCTCACGCTTCCAAAGTAGCACTTCTAACGGTTTTTCACACAGAACGTCGTATTTGATGCGTCCTTTATAAATTGATAAATATTTTATACAGTTCTATTCAAGACTAAATTACGACATTTTTTTACATTTACGAAAAAAATTACAAAAATGTTTACTACTTTTTATGTAGGCCAAAAGTTGAACTTTTTCCTTTCTTTACTAAATATATTTGTTTCTTGAGCTAATAACTTTGTAAATTTTGCATCAATCATTTTTTTACTGGCTTATATAAATTATTTGAACCTTTCTCTACCAAAAAGATACTGAACACTTTTGGATTGGTTTATAATTACTATATTTGGCGAATTTTTGAAAAATGCTTGCACACGCACCGAAATGGCTTGACTTAGGAAAAACGTTAGCATTAACACTTCTAGTGTTAATTAATTGTGGGGAGGGGCGGCAATTTTGGGGGCCCATAGGCGAAAAATATGTAGATCCGGCACTGCTTACAAATTAACATACATAGCATGACTTTTAATATTATTTAAGATTCCAATCATATGTTGCTACTGCCTGTGCTACTGCCTCTTGGTGTACCAACGGGACGGGGTATGTCTGTCCTCGAAAAATTCTATCTTCTCTGATTTCGATATGATGCGTATATTTATTACATAACCTAGGGGCATCCGAAAATATGTCTTTAAATTCCAGCAATAATTTGATTAAATTTTGTTTTTCTAATGGTTTCAGGTTGTTATTTTCTTCCAAAGCGCAACTTATTATTACTTCATTTAATTCTTCATCGTTGTCTTTGTTCCCTTCTTGAATATCCTTACAATTCACTTCATTTACATTATTATTTTATTTATTTTATTTTCATATTCATTATATTGTGAATCTCTGTATTTCCTTTCATAATATAGCATAAAATTCCTTCTTTTTTTCATCTTCAAACTTTAGTATTCGTATCTTACTATTCGCCTTTATTTTCAGCGTCGACGTCATAAAGTTTAACACCATCTCTAATATTCTCATCAAGTCGATCCATATAATTAAATTTGGTACAATTAACTCTTGTATCCAGATCTTTTCGCCTCCTATCGTGATTTGTAACATAATTATCTTCGAAACTCTACGTGTTTTAGAGCCGACAGCAGTAGTGATCTGTACGTTAGTCGTTGGAAGTTCTTCATAATTTTCAAGATGTTTTTTGTTGTCCTGAAACCATTGTTCTGCTAAACAACTGACGTTAGATCCAGTGTCAATTAATGCCTTAACATGAATTCCTCCTATTATAATCTCAATTTCTGGGCATTTTAATATATTTGTGGTGGTCTCGGTCTAGATTGTTGTTATCTTCATTTATTAGAAAATTCCTGTCACAAAACATATTGCTTATAATAATAAGATGACTGGGTACATTTATAATAGTTTATTATTTGACGTGATTGCCCTATTTGCTCCGAGGTCCTGACGCAGCACAGAATTGATGTCATTAAGGGTTGGTGAGATGAAAGTCGTGAAGTGATGACTCTCTGGGCTGGTGACATATCCTGTGCTCAGCAGTTTTTCTGCTGAGTCACGGTGCTCGTAGGGTTTGGTTCAGGTTGATTTGAGGGTTGTACGTTTTCGGCAATTGCATGACAAACATTGATTTGTTCTGGAGTCGGGTAAGTTTGATTTCGAGGTGCAGTGGTTCGAGTTGTTTCCTGCGGTTGGTCTCTCCTGATCATGGATTGGTTTCCTCGGTTTGTTTGAGGATGAAACTGTGGAGCTGGAAGGTATGGAGGTCGATGAGTGTGTTGGTATTGTCCAGACGTGTTTCGTGAGAAATTTGTGAATCCATTTTGAGGTCGCAAGTTTTGTTGATGGTACGGTGGTCCTTGATTTGGTTGAAATGGTGGCTGTCGGAAATGAAATTGATTTGATGGTCCGGGTCGCTGTTCTCTACCCATGAAACGGTTTCGAAAAGGAGGTGATGTGTTTCCTTGCTGACGACTTCTTTCTCTATTATATGCATCCTTGAGATCTTCTCGTTGGAGTAGTAATTCGAAATCGAGAATATTGTCAATCCTCTGCACTCTCCTTGCATCCTGGACTATTTATTCAAAATGTTCAGATAGACACGTAACTATTTCGTCTTCTGACATTGGTGGTTGGATTGCCTTTAGAGTTATTACTCTTTCAGTGAAATACTCGGATCGATTGAGTTTTCCTTGTGGTTGATATTTTTCTGTTTCAAGTCGGTGACGGATTCCTCTCTGTACTTCTCTACTCCAATATTTACGTTCGAAGACCTCTCGAAAATCTTCCCAACATCGTATATCATTCTTGACCAGAGAAAACCATCTGGCTGCATGTCCTTCTAGACATAATTCTATTGTGTCAATCAGCTGATTGATTTGGTCTGAGCCGTTATTTACAGTGGTCTTTCTTTCAACTAATTTCTGTATCCGTCGTAGTAGTTCAGTTGGGTTATGTTTCCTCCCGTGGAACTTCGGGATACTATTGTCCATCATGTTATTTGTAGCTTCTCCACAGGTCACATGGATTGTTGACGGTAAAGTAGAATGGCTTCTTTGTATCTTCTCTTCCAAGATCTCGAATTTAATATTGTTGTTATTTACGAGCTGTTCTATTCGGTCGATCTTTTGACCTTGCTCCTCACTAGTCTCCTTGTTCTTAGTTATGTCCTCCTGCAATGGTGTTCTTACAAGGTTACATTCCGCTCGGATCTTTATAGTAGCCTCTTCTTTGGTCTGTTGGTTTAATTCAATCATGTCGATCTTTATTTGTTCCATCTTTGATCGAAAATCCTCCCTAAAATTTTCTAATTTCTCGTTTTGAGCTTCCAAAAGTTTGTTCTGGAACTCAAAACGCTGGTTGAGTCGTGCTTCTTGTGATTCAAAGCGTTTATTTAGCTGACTGAGCTGTTTAATTCCTTGGTTATATTGGTTAAACTCTTGCTTTTGTTGTTTAAACTCTTGCTTTAGCTCTTGCTTTGGTTGGCTTAAAAATAGAAATAATGATTCATTCATAGCTTGACTCGTTGACTCTTGGTTAACCTCAATAGTACTCATGGTTTCAGACTCCTCTTTTATATTGATTGTGGGTTGGTCAGTTTCTTCTGGGAGCTAAGACCCTTCCTGCGAGACGCCCCTCCTATGTTCTTCATGGTTCGCGATCACGTCTTCGTTACGTTGGGATGAAGTTATATCTGGCAACCCTTCTGACTCAATTGCCTTTTGAGTCTTCGTTATTTGCCTTCTAAGGTTATAATTAAGTTGTCGATCCATTTTCTCTAATTTTCTAAATTATACAATACACAAAATTATCTTAAAACTAATAAATTGTTCACTTAATCTAAGAGAAGTTATTTAAGCTTCCTTGAGATAAGCCCCACGTTGGGCGCCATTTTGAAATATACATTAATTCTTTAATATCAATATTTTATTCAAAATATTAAAATTTATAAACTACACATTATGGTGCTCTTTTGTAAAGAATAGTAAAATGTCTTAGTAATAACAATAATAATTGGAAAAAATATTCAGAGAAATAAAGCAGCAATTGATTACAATAATGGAATTATTTATTGATATTCATATAAAATTTTGTATGAATAAACTTTATAAAAAGAAAAATCCTTTTCTTGATTTATATAAATCTTATTTAATGAAACTATTAATGTAGCAAAGAGATTAAATTGGTACACATAACATATTATAAATCGAAATAATAATTAGGATTATTTATGGCTCCTTAGGCCTTGAATGTCTTTCATTTAATAAGTGTCTATTTCTTCTATTATCAGAACTATTTGATGTAATTATTAATTATAAAAGAAAAATTGGTACATATTAAACATGATATAAAATGAAATTAATTGTCTATATGAGTCTCTTTCTCGGGGTTAAGGTAATAAGAGCGGCTTATCTCAAGGAAGTAGGGATTTCAAGCCTAAAATTACGTAGGCCTATCATAAAATAAATCAATGAAATAAAAGTTATTGTTTGGTTAGTGAGTGAATGATTGGGGAAATAATTGTTCATTGTAACAATCACTTTGGGTACACATTGAAAAGTTTATATTAAAATATTCTGTTACTTTAACAGATAAAATTGATATTCAATAATGTTTGTAATTGTTTTTTCTATTTTTAATATAAGATCTGCATACTAGGCTATTAGTTATGACAAAGTAATTCAAATCAATTAAATTAGGTCTCACCCAATTGGTTCTGAGGTTATGCCTTTATCTTAGGTTTGACTGAGATATAATTAATCACTTTATATAAAAATCACTTTCACTTGATTGCTGAAACTTTCTGATATACTTTGGATTGATATATCAGTACAGTAATACTTTTTTTTTCTTTTTGGAAAATCTACCTTAAAATTATTAAATACAGAGGCCCATCCATCCAGTCTGGGGTCTTATTCAACAATCCATATTTTTTTCTTTGTAGTACTGAAGCTATGCAAAGAGATATCCTATTGAATCCACTGCTTCTTGTTCTTCTTATATGGGGAGATGAAATGAGGGGGTCGGGATAAGATAGTGCCAAGCCTCATTTTCCACATTCTGATTAAATCAATGTTGAAAGTTTAAACAAATCCTCAAATCTTCCAAAACTTTTAATATTGATTTTAACAATTTAATTGTAATCTCTCTTAAGTTTTGAACACATTGTGTATCATATTGACACAAATAAATTCTGTTTGAGTGTATAAATAATTATTTTGTACAGCCATGTCCATCCAAATATGTTTCTTGGCACTTTATTGGTTCAAAATTGTTTTTGAATTAATGTTGCTTGTTATTGTCTTGCCCCCAAAAAATAAGACTTTTAATTTTGTCTATAACCAATTTATTTTAATACATACAACAACAAAATTTATTGAACAAATTAAAATGTTTTTCAACTTGACAAAAATGAATAAGTTAATTGCTAGTTTTACAATGTAATATAATAAAAATATAATTTAATAGTTGAATGCAATTATTAAGAAAGTCCAAAATATTATAATTTTTTCACGTGGTTTGTATACTAGTCTATATATTTTCAATTTCTTCAGCAGTTGTGTCATCTTCGTTTTTCAGATTTTTGTAGAAGTTATGGTAAATTGGAGGAATAGGTCTATAGTCCAAAAGTTTCATCACATTCATCATCAAATTTTGCATTTTTTATTTTAACGGGTTTTTTATATTTATGTATTAGAAGATTTTGTGGAATATTACCTTTTTTTCTAATTCATCGAATTCTGCATTAATTCTGTGTTTTAAAAAAATACTCAAGGATGTTCAGCTTCAAACCTGAAGCAAACTACTTCAGCAAACTTCAACAGTGGCCCACTTACACACGACTTCTTTCCTGCATTTATCAGATTTTGTTTCAAATGTGAAATATTATAAAAATCTTCTCTTACCATCTGGGTGACATAGAATTTTGACTTTATACCACACGAAAGTATAACTTCTTTCCAGTAAATACAAGAGCTACCTCTTGACTTGATTATCAGTAACACAAGTAAATAAAAATGCAACCCAATTCAGTGTCAAGCAGTATTATTGTTTCGAACCAAAAAAAAAAGTGCAATATAATGAAAAGCAACAAAATATTATTATTGGTTTATTCATCGATATCCAGTCCCTTACTTACAATGAGCAACTACATTCAGTTAATAGCATCTACATAACTATTTTAAATTCAAAACTGTTCACAAATACTTAAAAATGACAAATTAAATTAAACATAACCTAAGCAACATTTCTCAAACATATTATTGGAATCATTACAATGTCAAGCAAAATTTACGGGATTCTCACTATCCATGTCTGGAGATGTATCAGATGGTTGAATATATTCAGGATCAGCATCACTGTCACAATGAAATACATCATGTTCATCAAAATCATGATAAAATTCCAATTTCTTTCTATCAGCCATTTTTCCATATAACAACAATGTGACAATGTGACTTGATATTGTCTTGCTGCAAAAAATTGCACACTAATCATATGGGCAAGAAAATACAAGTGTTATACAGAGTAGTCTACTGGAAATTTTCTGAAACTTGTTTGAACATTATGTTCTTAGGCAGTATTGCTGCTAAATGCAGTACAAAACTCATTTTGTGAAAAAATGTGGCTTGGCACTATCTTATCCCGACCCCCTCAAATGGTATACCCTATTACACAAAACTAAACTTTTAATAGTTACATTTACATTTACTGAATTTACTATTATTAAAATTATTGTTTAAAACATAATATGGGATTTAAATAACTTCTCTTGCATTATTTAATCCTTACAAATTAACATACATAGCATGACTTCTAATATTATTTAAGATTCCAATCATATATGTTGGCCTAAGCCAATCAGAATCGTGTTCCAATTTCAATGTCTATTTCTGTACTAAAAAACGTTCTCTTCAAACTTTAATTTTTAAATTTTTTTTAGACTATTTCTGTAATATTTTAATATCTTCGGTCATATTTTAAGTGAGATAAAATGTTTATACATATGTGATCTATCCATAGGCAATATTTATTCCATTCGTACTTGAATGGTATTTTCATAGTTAATGAAATTCAATCGCTGTTTCTGTTCACGGCCTATAAAAGGTATTGTGACATTCTCGTTTTATTTCTATTGAATTCTATTTATCTCTTGTCTTTGCTTCAGACCTATTTATTGTTAGGCCTATAGATAACCCACTCAGGTTTTTTACAGTTATTTTTAATATGGATGATATAACGACTTATAATTTGTGAATTGTTGGATTTACGTTTTTGTGTGACTGGAAATGGTGAAAATCTTGGCCATTTCATAGTTTAATATACGTTGTAGAAATCTACCGCTAGGTGTCACGCAAGTGTTTATTTTGATTTAAATGGCATTCCTAAATTAATTTTATTTTGTACAGATTTATTTCTCAACATCATTTTGAATTGTTATAGCCTTAGCTAGAAATTCACTTTGATTGATTTTTACATGGATTGAGTCTTCTACTTTCACTTCAATGTTAGTGTTATAACGTGATTTGCACAAGTGTTCTTCATCTTTTGTGTTTCCTTGCTTGTATCCATCAAAAACAACAGTTGCTGGCCCATAATGAGTAATTATGTAATCTGTGTATTGCTCGCAAATCTGTCTGAAAGTAGCTGTTCGTCGCCAGACAACACGATGAAGGAGGTGACCTCCATCAATTATGTAGGACATGTTCTCTGAATCTGGGGTAGACTCACAAACGTATTCAAAGGGTCTCCTAATACGACTGAGGGAAAGAGAGTAGGGGCGGACGGCAAGTGCAGGTAATCGACAGGCCCCTTCCCTTCACACAATGACAGCCGCGATTGTACTTCATCCGTTCTTGTTCCCAGGATTTTTACATTTTCTAACCCTCTATGGTGCCTCTTAGCCTCTTTTGGACTACAATAAGATTGTACAACATTACTTTTTAATAAAATTGTGTGGTTACTCCTGTTTGCATAGTAGTTATAAATTCATGTTTCCAAAAAATCTAAAAAATACGAAAAATTGCTACTTTTACACCCTCCGTAACTCTAGAACCGTTTACTTTAGCAAGGTTATGCACAGGACTATTTTTGTTTGCAATTTAATGTAGATTATTTTTGTATATAACACTTTTTGCGCTAAACCGAGTAGTTTTCGAAATATTTAAGAAAAATTTATGAAAACCACTAATTTACCAACTTCTCCTCTCCTCCCTCCCAAACCCGACGCTCAAAATGGTGTAATTTTTTACCAAACAATATGTGGGCTGTATAGAACAATTTGGAGTTGGAGGGAAACTTTTACTTTGGATGTTGAGGTTAGGCCGTTTTTTGGGCTAATTGCACTTTACTATACGTCTCTGCAGGGACGGATCCAGGATTTATGTTGGGAGGGGGGTACCACCACTGATTGGGGGTATGGAATACTGCCCAGGAAAATAATTTAACTCATGATTAAATTAAAAAACCACCGAACTAGTTTTACGTTCGGGTTTTAAGCTAATAAAAAAATTGGTATACAATACTGTTAACTTCAATTCTGTCAGGTTTTAGGAATAAATGTTTTTTTAAAAGTACTTTTTAAGTAGAAAAGAATTCGTTGCATATTTGAACGGGCGAGATTGGCTTCGTCTTTATAAAATCCTAAGACAAGCGTGGCATTATAGATGGTTTTTAGTAAATGAGTTTAATTATGAATTTAATGAGTCTGATGCTTAAGTAAAGCTTCTACAATAACAGCTGCAATACGTACTCCCAGTAGATTAGGTAAAATGAACCAAAACCAAGTCTTCATAATCTTCTTGAAACTTTCTATTCTTAGACTTGAGCATTTGAAGCTTTCCAATTTGGACCATTTGTGTTTTCCGAAACCTAGAGACAATTTCACTGATGAGAAAATCCAGAAAAGGGACATAAATGGAAATTCCGAAGTAACATTTGACCTGTGTTTTTGAGAACCAACTACTCAAGGTTTTTTTAGTTCGGTTCCTATTTTAGTGGCCAGATTTTGAGTTTTTTCAAACTAAACATAAACAACAAAACGAAGACAGTAGCAGTGGTGAAGCACTTAGCGCTTCTATACACTCTGTCGGTCATTTGGCGAAACAATCAATCATGGTTACAGTCCACACAAGTCACAAGCCGACTACATTTTACTCCGATGTAGTTTCAGCAACGTTAGCAGCAACGCGATACCGTTAGTAGGATTCAAGCAGATGATGATGATGCTTAAATATTTTTAAGCATCATACAAATATTGTTGTGTTGTTTTTTTTTGTATTGTTGTATACAAATTGAACAACATAAAAACAGTTTATTTTAAATTTAAACTATTGTACAGTTTAAAAACAAATTTGTAAATAAATTCAAACCTAAAAAATTTTCCTTTGAGGGCACGTGCCCCCCTAGATCCGCCATTGCGTCTATGAGGCTCCTTGTTAGTATTAAACGTAAATTATTCCACGCCTCATAGGCACAAAACGTAAAGAAACAGTAAGAGGGTACACAGGGGTGGGTACAGGATTCCATTTTGGGAGGGGTCATAAGAAATCGAAAACAACATTACCAAGAATTTAAGAACAACGGGTCTGGGGAATTAAAAAATATGTATAAACTCTATGGAATAGTTTTTTTTTTATGTATTTCTAGGCCATAAATATTTTTTTTTGAAAGAGCAAGAGTTTCTTGCAGATTAAAGAATAAAATAAAGCCTAATTATTAAAGAGTTAACAGGAACACGGTACTAAAACCATAACTCCACAACACGATCATTATATCCACTTTGTTTCACAACATTAAATTGTAAACAACGTAACACAAGCTCTCACTTATTGAAGTCATACAACTCCATACAGCGGCGCCTTATTGAAGTCATACAACTCCATACAGCGGCGCGCTCCGTAAAACAAGTAGCTCAACCATTAGAGATGTTTTATTATTTTTGAATTTCTGAAAGCGACATTCACAGTGGCTTTAAGCCACATATGTGTATAACATACACAAATTATCAGGCAAGGAAATTTTTGCCCATTTTTTATAAACAAAAATAACAGTTTGGACTTTTTGGGATGTTTGTTGATTTTATGCAAGGATCACGACACTTCCAACGAAACATTTGTAGAGAATTAAAAAACAACAAAATGGTTTTTAAAAACCTTGATCGAACCATTTTTCACTGAAAAAAGTCGAAAAACGCTTAAAAATTACTATTTTTCAAAAGTTCATATCTTTGTTAATTTACAATATTTAGGGCCGATCTTATGGAACATTATTGTTTAGTATGTGTACTTCAGATAGGCGGAAAATGAAATTTGTCGCATTAATAGTTTTTGCACAATTGCAGTATAAACAATTTAGGCTATTATCTTGCTTAATGCGGAGGAGAAGAGAACGAGAACGCCCACATCAGGCTGTTATTGTTTTCGGCACTACCGCCTATTGGCAAATTTACGCATTTCGTGCTATGTTCTGAAGCATTTTTATTCTACTTTATCAACCTTATTTAAAAAATCGCAGATATAAGAATTGTAGATTTTATTGTCTACTTTCAGAATAAGTTTGTAAATTTAAATCGGGCCACTCAGGTTAATTGGGCGCAATATGCAAAATAATGGCTTACCGTACATTGTTTATACCGGTACTGCAATTGTGCAAAAAACTATCAATGCTACAAATTTCATTTTCTTCCTGTTTGAAGAACATATAATAAACAATCGTTTTCTGAAAAATCTGCCATTAATACTGTAAATTAACAAAGATATGAATTTAAATTTTTTTTTAGTTTTTAGGCCTAAGCGTTTTCCCGACTTTTATCATTGAAAAATGGTCCAATCAGGGTCTATAAAAAACTATTTGTAGATTTCTTGGAAGTATCGTTATTCATTCATAATTTTTTATAATAGGCCTATTAACTATTTATTGTAATTTTTGTTTATACAAAATGCGCAAAAGCTCCTTGCCTGATAGTTTTTGTTGTGCTACCCTTAAAGTAATTGTTGATGTCGCTTGCTGTTAAATTCAAGAACAAAATTATACTTCTTTTTGCTCTATTGGCTGGGCTTATGCCCTAAGACAATCGGCGCAATTGTACAAATTTTACAGACAAGGCCTATAGCTGTAGCCCATGAACAGTAAGGCTTGGTAAGGCTAACAACAGACGAGACACCGGTGTCTCTGCAGTATCTGAGGCGGATACCGATCACGGACACCGACCGCTACCAGTGTCCCGTACATCTGTGTCTCGTCTGTTGTTAGCCTTAGCCTAAATCAGGGTTTCCTTATATCAAACGACAATTATAGAATATAGAAATTACACTAAAACCCGTATAAACATCAATGTACAAGTATATCGATTTGTACTAGACATATCGATTATAAAATATGCTTGCTCGTTGGTTGAAAAACTGTCAAATCGTAAGGGTTTACAGAAAACTTTATATCTAAAAAATTATAAGAGTGTAGAATGATTGGAAAATAATGTTAGAAAGTTCAAATCTTGACGAATCCAAAGGTGGCCTTATATTCTTTTCAAAACAAGTCTGTCTAACGATTATGAGCCTTAGAAAAGTGAAAAGTTTTGTGTCTTTTCTTTTTGTTTCTCGCGCGGCGTCATCTTTTTAGACAACTACAATAAATTATAAACAATGATTACAAACAGGGCCGGTGCAAGGGGTTTTTCCTGATCATGCAAGTCATTTTTGGCGACCCCCTCTATACACAACCCCAACACCTCTATATCTGTATATATATTTACGTATCTCCTTATTGCAATAACAAATGGGTACACTAGTAGTTCTGTGAACAGTAGACCTCGCTCGTTGAAATAACAAATGTGGTTTCGAGCTTAGGTTAAAAATAGTGTGCCAGTAAGGAAGTAAAAAGAAGGTTTAGCCAGTGAATCATTATTTTGCAATTCCCGCGATTCCGGGGGTTTTTGGAACTTGTTTTTAGCGAATTTCGATAGGAAAAATGAGCTATTGCAGTGGCCCTTATGGTGAGACCCAATGTCGGGAGAAGCAAATGAGCACCAATCATGGTCCCCAGAACACGTTTTGGGGTGTCATTAAAATTCATATATACATATATATGTGTGTTCGCACTCTAGCGGCCGCATTTTAAGTCCGATTTGGTCCAAATTTGGTACACGTGTTGGTTGTCTATGTCGTTCGGACGAGTTTGTTAGACAAAAAAATCCAAGAACCAGAAGTACGTTTTTTGACCGGAAGTAACTATTTTTTGAAATTTGTACTAAGAGAATGAAATTTTGTTAGAGGTTTTTCTAAAAATACAAATGTAGGATGTTATTTTGCACATTTTGTTTTTTTACGCGACCTTATAGCTCGCTTGGTTCCCCCAAAATCGACCAAAACGTAAACTACCATAAAAGTACCCGGTTCGAAGCCAAGTGGTACAAACTCATGAGGCCTCTAGGAGGAAACAAATTCTACTAATATATTGCGTACACAGAGACAGCTGTTCAACGCCTTCGTAAGTAGACCTATTTCCCAAATTGTTGGTTAAAACCCTAAAACATACGCATATAAACTTAATTTTGGAAATTTGCTCAACTCACGTCAGCGGTGCAGCTGCGTGGTCGAATTATTTTTCTTTTCTTGAACTTTAACTGCTAAAGATTTTCTTTTAGGGGGCACTGTGTTTTATTTAGGTTAATAATGCGTAAGGTAGCTAAAAATATTGCCGTATTGAGGGAAAACATAGAATTAAATATTTACATTCTTAAATAACTAAAACTTATAATTAACAATGTATTTACAGTTCCACATTATATTCCAATATTAGAAATAATGAAAACAAACGATGTTAAAGCGTCG
>JAGFPH010001284.1:27196-40719 GCA_018207615.1 Philaenus spumarius
TGTTCGAAATCGATCGAATAGTTTTCTCTCTAGGTTTGTATACATACAGATAGACAGACAGACATTTTGTAAAAAATACTTTTTTAGACTTAGTGGGTCCCAAAATGGATATTCCACAAAAATCTCAACATCGATTTTTTACTTTCTCATCATCATACTTTCTCTATATTATAGTGAGAAAGTAAAAGAGATCAGTTTGGAATTTTCAGTTGATAGACTCATAAAATATAATTATGGTGATGGTGGCGCTCTTTTGGTTAGATTTATTTGATGTGAAACGTTGATAAATTGATAAACATTACACTGATTACGCAGCTAAAAATGTAGAAGTTGTTTATTGTTATTGTTTTTATGTTTTTGTTTGTTTGTGGAAGTGAAAGTAATCGTAGTCAACTTAAATAAGCTAATTATTGTTATTATAGCCTTTTGAGTTTTAAATCAAGTAACAATCCATGACATTAACTGAGTATTTAAACGATTATTTTACTGTTTAGTTGAAGAAAATATGAGCTTTTCCTGATAATAGCTTAAGATGGCAATTAAGAAAATATGCCCTTTCTGTGGTTTACAGGTAAGGTGTGCCAATACACTTCTTTTAATAATATTGAGGGCGTAATTTTACTATTTGACCCTAGCCTAATATTTTTTGCAGACAACGTTATTGGCGCAACTTTACTACTAATCGACTCTAGGCTACTATGGCAACAGAAATGCAAAAATAATAATAAAAAAATACCTAAAAGGTTCTAACCTAACCTATTTAGTCACAGTATGTTTACCTACTTATTCAACATTTAACAGTAGGATGTAAAACAATGTCGTTGTCTGCAAAAGTATTAGGCTAGAGTCGAATAGTAAAGCTACACCCGGTATAGATAGAATCAATTAGAATGGCTTGGAGGTGGGTAGTGCAAGAGAGACGGAGTATCTATCCTACCACATTTTCCCTACCGAGGCTAGGCAGCGAGGCGTAGAGTCAAGTTTATAGACGATGGGTTTATACACACCACATATACAAATACAACACAACCACGCACGTCTGTGCAGATTTAACACTGACTGTACTTTTTTTACTATTTGACTGGTATTTGTTTACTTTAGCGTGTCGATCAAAACTACTATAAATACACAAACCTTAACTTTTTTCTTTATAAATATAGTATTTATACACTTCACTGATGCCGGGAAAGCAATATTTAACCATCTTCAACACGTACAATATTAAAAACTTTCAAATCAAATGTTCCTTATGGGAATTTACATTGTAACGAATTGACATGTTTTTCTCAGTGTTCTCCCAGCGTGGCCGGATTTGTCTTGTTCTTTTTTGTGTAGAAACGAACAGTTTAACCAACTCAACTAAGTAAACATACTGTGACTAAATACTCTGGTTAAAACCTTTTAGGTTTTTTTTTTAAATTTTAATTATATAATGTGAAAATAACGAAATATAATCATACTGTTATCGGCCAGTAAAAAGTAAACATACTGTGACTAAATACACTATAGGTTAGATCCTTTTAGGTTTTTTTTAAATTTTAATTATATAATGTGATAATAACCAAATATAATCATGTACTGTTATCGGCCAGATTAAGTAAAAAGTAAACATACTGTGACTAAATACTATAGGCCTAGGTTAGAACCTTTTAGATTTTTAAAAATTTTAATTATATAATGTGATAATAACCAAATTAATATAATCATGTACTGTTATCGGCCAGATTAAGTAAAAAGTAAACATACTGTGACTAAATACTATAGGTTAGAACCTTTTAGGTTTTTTTTTTAAATTTTAATTATATAATGTGATAATAACGAAATTTGGCTAATTTATTATGGAACCAATGAGATTCAATGCTGTGGTCACCCGTTTACTAGTCCACAGGTCACCGATTTATACACACCCCATTCAGTAGAATAACCTATTGTTCGATTTGGCAACTTTGATGAAATTCCACTGTAATTACGCAGTTATATTGTAGTTTCTATTGTTCTTAATGGTACATTGTTTTTGTTTTCGTTATTAACGTTTTGTTACATTATTTTTTATTTATTTTGTTTTGTGGGTAGGCTACTTTTGGGATTAATATTGTTTAGTTTATTTATTACTTACATGTTTGGGGTATGTAAAGTTATTTATTTTGTTATAATTACGTGAAATATTGCGGGAAATTCGAAACCTAACCTATATAATTTCAAGTTTTATTTCCTTCATAATTCCTATAAATTTTATTTCCCGGGAATATTTTTGCTGTTTTTACAATCAGTTCTGGATGTGTTTATTCATATTAATTCAAATTCCCTTAGAAATCGATTGACAAGTTAAAGTAAATTTTTACCATTTGACTGAGACTGAAGTTGGTAGGACGCGGGCTTTCCTGCACTTGCGCTTCCCGCTCGCCACTCTAAATGCGTTGTACTGTAACAGGTTATTGTGCCGATCAACGTGACGGTGAAATTATACACCCACACTCTAGCTGGTTTTAAAGGTTAGGTTGCTAATTCATGGATTTGAAAATTAGCTTAAAAAAATTGCCTGCAATTCTAGCTTACAGCCTCGAATCACGGTACGTTTCGGCCAAATTTAATATACAACCCTACTCCAACAGAAATGCAAGAATAAAAATAAAAAGCCTGAAGTTCTAACTTACAGTGTAGCCTACCGTATAGTCTTTAATACAGTATGTTTAGGCCTACTTGTATTAAACATTTAACAGTTGAATGTAAATCAAGGTCATAGTCTGCAAAAATATCAGCCGAGGACCGTATAGTAAATTTACGCGCTTTGTTTCCATATTGTTAATAAGTTTCTAACATCAATTAAGTTGTATAACACAGATATTAGGGTAGCTGAAGTGTGCTTATGGCTTATACTTTTGCCAATGTGACCATATAAAGTGGGAATTTATGTCATATTCTCAAAAAAGGCTACACATTAAACTAATTCTAAAAACACAAACCGTTTCGGTATTTGTTTACTTTAACTTGTCAATCAAAACTACTATAAATACGCAAACCTTAACTTTTTTCTTAATAAATATAGTATTTTTATACACTTCACTGATGCCGGGAAAGCAATATTTAACCATCTTCAACACGTACAATATTAAAAACTTTCAAATCAAAAGTTTGTTATGGGAACTTACATTGTAAAGTGCTGACATGTTTTTCTCAGCGTTCTCTCAGCGTTGCCGGATTTGTCTTGTTCTTTTTTGTGTAGAAACGAACAGTTTAGGCAACTCAACTAAGTAAACATACTGTGACTAAATAGTATAGGTTTAGTACTTTTTAGGTTTTTTTTACACTTTTATTTCTTTCATAACTCCTATAATAAATATTATTTCCCGGGAAATTTTTTGTTGTTTTTAGAATCAGTTGTGTTCTTTCATATTCTATCAAAAATTCCCTTAGAAATCGATTGACAAGTTAAAGTAAATTTTTACCATATTTATTTCCCGCAAAAATAGGGTATTTTGTGTTTTTAGAGTTAGTTTGACATATAATTTCAGAATATAATAGGCTAAAATTTTCCCAAAACCAGGAGTTACCCTCTCCTGCACGAATACTATTTGAGCTGTGCAGAAGATCGGACTGAGCTAAATTAAGGAGCCGAGTTTCGAGATCCATAAGATTGTAGTCCAGTAGTCCATCAACTGAAGGGGCTTGCCTGTTTCCATGTTTTAAAGCCTGTGATATTATGTGAAACTACAGATTTTAGTTCTGTAGTAGCTTCCAAATGAAGGGCTCAACCATATTTATATGAAATGTAATAGTTAGCAACTTGTTTCTTAAACCTAAATTACCTCATTGGCCTAGGAGGTTATGACTAGGCTAGGCTCTTAGTAGACAGTTGTGTTGATGTTTGTGTTTTTAACTCTTTTAATTTATAATTTGACTAGGCCTATAGGATTTGATTAGGCCTACAGGCTTTAAAGCAAAGAACAAATAACTATTATAACACATATTCTTTCAATGAGTTCTAGACTTTATTAGTGTTATATTACTGAACAGTGAACAAGTTCATTTCACTGGAAAAGATTCACTGGACTACTTCAGTAAACTGAATGGCATTTCCCAAGTCTAGTGTGCGTAGGTTTACAGCATGGCTCCCTGCTGATATCTTCAACAACTTTATTTTTGGGAATGATAGTAGTGCTGCCAACTTTATCATATTGTGACTGATTGAATGTAGAATTTTGATGGGCTTTCTTATTTTTATGACATCTATTGTTTTAATAGTTTTAATAACTGTAAATATATTTTAATAACTGTAAATATAACTTAGGTATATTCTACAAATTTTATGTGGTAATTGTTCAGGAGAGTTTGAACAGAGGTTGTGAGAAAAATTAATTGCTCCAGAGCATTACAAATGCCTTCTACATTTATACTGACATATCTCTTACGGTTAATATACTTGTCCCCAAATTGACTTGGTTTTTAGGTTTCAATATGGGTGCAGTTACAGTTGTATGGACTGCAGTGGTTGGGTATGGACTGTTGGGCAGTTGGTAGGCTATATTAAAACGTCTCTGCCCCATCCGTTTCGCTTCATTCATTTCAGACACTGTGGTTAAAAAATGAGTCCAATTTTATGACTTTCAATAATGCGGTACCTTATATGACGTATTTCACCGTTTTATTAACAGTTGAGCGTTGGACTCCAATATCCTCTGCAATGCCAGACTGAAACCATGGTCACCTAACAAAGAGATGAAATAATTCCATTTGATTCGGCTTTGATAAGCCACCATCCCAAGTATCATGGTCTACTAAGAACTCTGCTGCTAAAAAATCTATAAGCCTACTCTAGTGTTATCGAATTGCAATAATTATTTACCTACTCAGGTCTATATTATGGTGTGCATTATACAATTACAAGCAGGTATGAACTCGCCCATTGCTGAAGGAAAACTAAATCTCAATTATAAAAGTTCGCATTCCCTGAGGCAAACTAACAAAAGGCTTAGTTATTGCTGGAGTAACAATTCTTTGTTAACTCCGTATCTTAGCTAGTGCTAGGTATCCAGAAAATTCTTAGCAACCGCTAAGTATAGCAAATTATAAGTTTCCTTATTCACTGCAAACCTAGCTATTGCTTAATATTAGCTTAGTTTTAACTAATGCTTATTTTTATTCACTATACCTAATGAGTGAAGTTAGTCCAGGTAACAAAGGAAAAAGCGGGAAAAATTGACGTAGAAGCCAATTTTGGCACAGTTGTAGAGAAAGGAGTCCTTAATAACATATTTGAAAGTCTACTGATGGGTAGGAATGAAGCTAAGGGGAGTAGGGACTCTAAATTTCCACTTTTTCAGTTTTTCATTAATAACTCGAAAACTACTATCTCTAGCGAAAAAATGTTATGTGTTAAATTAATCTTAATAGAATGATCTACAAAAAAGGTCCTGTGTGAACTATTTTGCTAGGATCAATACTTAAGGAGATAAGGAAATGGGATATGGAAAATTATTACAAAGTCGGTTTTTATTCTTAAAAATGAAATTTTTATTGTTAAAAATGAAATAATAAGTGTTTATGAATTTAGGCCTATCTTGTTCATTCATTTTCATCATCATCATCATCATCGTCGATCCCTTATATGGGGGGCATATTGAAGGAGATATGGAGGGGGAAAATGGGAAATTATAAAACAAATAATCTGTTTTTATTGTTAAAAATTAAGTTTGAATGATAATGAACTATGCTCAGATAATGTATTAATGACTTTACTGCATGTAAGTGTAATCATGTAGTATATATAACGGACGAATTGTGTGCGGAGGAACCACAATAATGTGCGTCTATAGAGAGAAAGGGAGAACGAAGTAACTGCCATCAATATTGGAACCAAAACCATGTAAAGTTTCATTGGCAGCAAATTTGGTGACATGAAACAGTTTGAGAAGAACATGGTTTTGTCACTAGCCAGTAAGAGCAGTGCCATTAAAATCAATAGTGAGACAGTAACTGTTAAACCTCTGACAATTTTCCAAAGAACTATCATAGCAAAAAAGAGCGATGAAGATATAGCAGAGCAAGTGAATCAGTCATGTTTTGTTTCCTTCATTAGTAAGAAAATGCTTGCCACTAGTTATTAGGGTGGTTCGAAAAAACCTTTTTCCGATATCGAAATCCCATTACCACTCAAAAGTTGCAGTTTGTTACCCTAAATTCGGGAAAAATAATTAAAAAATTCTAAATTGTCATCTTTAGTTCGCGCATGTAGTTTAAAGTTTGAAAAAAAAATAAAATTTTGTTAATTTTTTAAATTGTTTAAAATTTATTTTTATTTTTCTTTACTCAATAGTAATAAAATAACAGTATATAACATTTTTTTAATAAAAAAATAGTTTTATCGCTTTTTTGTAACATCTTTATTTCGCTCACAAGCCCTAAATTGGTTTAAAAATGGCTAATTTGGACATTTTTAACAATGTTTTTAAAATCCTTAAATTTACATTATAACTGAAATACCTGGATTCGAATAAATGTCATGCTCTTCTATCTTCTTTTATCATGAACTGATTGCTGAACAAGTTTTTCTTATTATTAAAACATCATAAACTTGCGTGCAGCTCTTAGTTCGTTTCAAAGAAAATGAAACTACCCAGAACTCACCATGGGGAGGTGGCTGCACTTCGAGTTCCACCCACTCCCTACCCATCCATCCATCTAAGTGTAGGGGTGTTTTTGTACAATATTAACATATAGTTTGAAGTAGTACTTAATCAGGACTAAAATAGCCCAACAACGTGAGCATGAATTTAAGTTTACTTATGATCTTCAGGCATTGTTTTGAATTCCCTTTTGAAGTTAAACGATGGGGCATAACTGATCTTGATAGCATTGTTGTTCTTATGAAACCATCTCTATTTTCTTCCCCGCAAACTTTTGTACAAGACTGTTTTCAGTTTTACTATTCTTTCCACACTTTGCGTATGGCAAGGAAATTTCATCACGTCAAACTCCGGCAAAACATCAGTACCAATCAGTTGTTATAAGCTTTCATTTGACATATGGTGCATTGCTGGAGGAGGTGAAAGTTTGCACTGAGAAAAAGCAATCAGTTCAATGTAATCTGAAGCATCAAAATAGATGGTCGGAGGTTTAAATGTACGCACTGAATTCCCTTTTGGCTCTTGCTTTCTAGCTTTTAGCAATCTTCGAAAAGCTTATTGCCGAACATAGGTTCTTTCATCTACCGCCATTGATATTAACAAATTTTGTGGATGACAAAAAAGCATTCCTCTGAATCACAGGATCAATGATTTTCTTTACACTATCGGGTAGCTGTCTTGACGACTGAAGATGTGAATGGGTCCAAGCTTCACTGATGGGTGTATTTTGATTTCAAACCAAACTGGCGTGTATACTTTCATAATGTAGTTGACAAGCATCTTAAGTTCCTCGGAAGGTGTCACTTCAGATATGTATAGTCTTAGTGTCCTATTTGCACATGTCAACCACCTAGAATGACTAAGAGGGCCAGGAGTTTTCACAGCAAGATCTGAAGGACACTCTCCTTTCTTCACTGCTTGATAAATGTCAAGTAAGTATTTTTGATCCTTGCTTAAATCATTTTTGGTTATGTTAATATCTTTACCAGTGATTATTTTGAAACAACCGGGTGTTTTTCACAGTCAAATAAAAGTTTGCCAATTTTTCCTGGGAAACTTGTTGACCCTGAAGTCTCACCATCTACACTTTCAAATAAATGTCTGAACTCAAAGTTCATTGAAGTTAAGCAAGCTTATGAACCATTGCACTGGGAGGCCAAGTTTAATCTCAAGATTACGTACAGCACCGTTTTTCCAACCAGTATTTGTTGCTGTTCCGTTACATCCGAAAACAACAAGCTCATAATGGTCAAAGTTCTTACTTCCTAAAAAGCACCAAATCGTTGTATCCGTGGTGTGTTCTGGGTAGTTTCATTTTCTTTGAAACGAGCTAAGAGCTGCACGCAAGTTTATGTTGTTTTAATGAGAAGAAAAACTTGTTCAGCAATCAGTTCATAATAAAAGAAGATAGAAGAACATGAAATTTATTCGAATACAGGTATTTCAGTTATAATGTCAATTTAAGGATATTAAAAACATTGTTAAAAATGTCCAAATTAGCATTTTTTAAACCAATTTAGGGCTTGTGAGCAAACTAAAGATGTTACAAAAAAGCGAAAAAACTAATTTTTTATAAAAAAAATGTTATATACTGTTATTTTTTACTGTTGGGTAAATAAAAATAAAAAATAAAAATTTTTTAAACAATTAAAAAATTTAACAAAACAATATTTTTTTTTCAAACTTTAAGCTACATGCGCGAACTAAAGATGACAATTTAGATTTTTTTTTAATTTTTCCCGAATTTAGGGTAACAACTGCAACTTTTGAGTGTTAATGGGATTTCGATATCGGAAAAACGTTTAGTTATAGTTTTGTCACTTGAATGTTATGTCTAACTTATATATTACTTTAATAATAGATCTAAGATCAGCTTTTCTGGAGATTTTTAAAAAGTTATTATAACTGGAGTTGTTGGTTATGACCATTTTTATTTTATTAAACTTATATTTCACGTTATTTTATGCCTAAGTTTATTAATTTTTACATTCATCTGTAGGCCTACTCAATGAAGGATAGACAAATTTATGAAGGATATGAGAAAATTATTTTTACCAATATTGGTATGAAGGCAAATTAATTTGATTGATATTAAAACAGTTTCACTGATTTATTGTTTTAAAAATTTGTTTAGGTTGCTGTAGCATATAAAGCTTGTCCAGGTTGTAAACATTCTTTTTACTCTGCAAAAAAGAGTGAAATAGCATCAGCTTCAGTTTCAAATACAGAGGAAAGCCAAGCAAGTCGAAGAAGAACAGAAAGAGTACGAAGAGAAAAACCTAATTATTATGACGCTTCAGAATACGAAAAGAAAACCAAAAAGGTAGGCATATTGCTTTAAATTTTACGCATTGTATAGCAGTGAAGTAAAATTTGAATGTCGTAATATAACAATTTTGTTATGCTATTTTAATTTTGTTAGTTTTCCTATAATTATAATATACCAGGTGAAACCCCTGCGTGCTCTGCACGCCAACCCCATTGGAACCTTCTATATATACATAATCATGTTACCGTATGTTTTCTTTATAATAAAGATGTAGGATTAATAATAACCCCAAAGCTAAGCCGGTAAATAATGTTAAATGTTCAAAGCAAATTATTTCATATATTTTATAACAGCAGTTAATAAAGGTTAAAAGAACCATTAAGGCTCAGGTCTACATTTTAATAAAAACCTAACTTAAAAGTTAGAAATATAAAGTTTGAAATTAGCTATTAATGGAAATATTACAGCAAACGGATGTTATCTGTTATTTTATTCAATTGGTTGCTATGGCAATAAATGTAAATACATGTGTCTAGGCCTAACCTATGAATTTTTTTCAACTAAATTTACTAATAGGCCTATTTGAAATGAAAAAAATGTTTTTATCGAAGTGAATTATAGCCTATGTTACTCAGGGATAGTGTAGCTTTTTATTAGTAAAACTATTTTTTCAATCGGTTCATTAGTTCCAAAGATTACCCACTACATAGAAACATACAAAAAAACAAACTTTACCTCTTTATAATATTAGTATAGACTACGTCCTACATTATGTCATATTTTAAAGAAGACTTATTTAATTAAGAATGAGCATTTGCATAAGATTTAAAAAAACTATAGTATTTGTTTCAAATTAATTTTAACCCTCGGTCGGGCGTAATACTAACTAACTATAACATTATCAGGCGCAACTAATCTGTCAGATTAGTTACACACATTTTAATTTTAACTAATTTTAATATACACTGGTTGTATAAAAGTACTAGAAATGATAGAAACTTTCAAATATAGGTTACTAACACAGAAGTTAGAACCAAAACAATATTACAAATGATATAAAAAAAGTAGATAATACCGAAAAAAATGATTTCATTGTTTTTAAATTTACTTAGATTAGCTATGAATATTAAAACTGAACTAAGATTTAATGGATATTTACTAATGTTTAAAATCAAAGTTCTTTTTATAAACCATTTTCAGAAAGTAAACAAATTAATACAGTATTAAGTTTATAATTACAGTAGAACCCCTCTTGTCCGCCGCTCCGGTTAATCCGACCGTGTTCGAGCCGAAATTAGTGACTTACATCCCGTCTTGCCATTGTTTACTTGCTGTTATCTCTTGTCCACTTTAATGCTCCATCATCTCTGGTATCCTTTCTGTTGTTGTACGTTTTTTTTTGTTATGTACTGTGCAGTTTTTATTGTTCACAGGCAGTTCTTGTTATACGCGGTCCCGCTTTACGCTATCTCACTTTTATGCGGTAAAAAAAGTCAAAAATTAATTTGTAAAAACAAAACCGTTTGCTTTAATTACTAAAATCCATTTTAATGTAAGCCTACTTGATCATTATCAATACTAAGCTGTATGACATTCTATTTTTGGCTATCGCGTCAGTCTATAAATAGTCCGCGTTATACGCGGTTTCGTTTTACACGGCACATTGCCGGAATGCATCTACTGCGTACAACGTACTGTTCGTTGGTTTTACGACAGTGTTCTTCTGTTTTCATTACAGTGTAGGCCTATTTGTTTTACATTGTGTGTACAGTTTTTTTTTTTTTTATTATGACAGGAGTGAACCGTTGATTGTTGGAAAACCCGTCATGGCATTCGGTATTTCAGCGGATAATTTTCTGTATTTTCTGATAATTCAATTTTTTTTGCGTTCCGACCATACCCACAGTTCCAAAAGGTGACGGATTAGAAGGGTTCTACTGTACTTTCTTTATCCTTATAATGATCCACTTTTCGGTATTTATACTACCGCGATTTCGGATGACTCAAGCATCCATCCTCAGGTCATCCTCAGCATCCTCTTGCGAGGTCGTCAGAAAATTAAAATTTATTACATCACAGAAAATAACAAACACACAAAAACACAAAAATTCATCACCATATACTCTTCTCAACCACTTTCATAAACTGATTTTTGTCACACAATATCACGACCTTTAAGTTGGTGTGTAGTCAGTGTATTTATGGTCAAAGTCAATGAGGTATGAAGCAAAGTTTGGTTTCATTGATTTCAAGTGTGTTTTAGGCAAGTGCTCTGTAAATAATTTTTCAAACGAACGGTCCGTCTGTCCGTTAATAATATTTGGGGTAATCCTCACAAACTAATTTGTAGACACCAGTTTTCTTGCGTATGTCCATATTCTTGCCTCTAACAGTGTGTGTGTTAACTTTTAAGGAATTTATTATTAGTTTTGAAACCTAAGGTGACATAACTATTGGCTAATTTTGCAACGAGTGGTTGAGGAAGTTGCCATAAACTTTGGACACAAACTTTTTCTTTTCTTTGTTGGGCAATGTGGAGGCAACGTGATTTCCCTTGTTCATGTGTTTCCTGTATTAATTTGTCGATGATTGAGCTTTTGTAACCGTTGGAAGTTGCACTGTGTTTAAGTATTTGAATTTCCTGATTATAGTCGTTTGTGGAAAGAGGGAATGAAAGAAACCTGTTGACGAAACTGTGGTACGCCGCCATTTTTTGTTGTATGAGAGGTGATGGGTGGGTGATGAAAGGTGTTATGAATAGTTTGATCAGTGGTGGTCGGCTTCCTGTATATTTTGAAAGTAAGAAGATCAGAGATTTTGGAAATTGTGATGTCAAAGTAGTTGAAACTGTTGTTTACTTCTGTTTCTAAGGTGAAAATTTTGTAATTTTGGGTGCAATTTGTTAAAATAATTATTGAGGAGTGCCAATTGTCTCGGGGTGCCATTAAGCGGCGCAATAATGTCACCAAAATAACGGTGGTAAAAGATGAGTCTGTTAGGGAATTTGTTAGCTGGGGAACATATATATGTGTTCTCCATATGATTTAAGAAAACTTCTGCCATTATACAAGAAAGGGGTGAACCCATCGTGAGTCCATCTTTCTGAACATAAAATAGATTGTTAAACTGGAAATCGTTCTGCTTTAACACCTTAGTTAACAATGTGACAAGTTGACCGATGTCGATAATTGTTTCATCAACAGGGACATTGGTGTACAAATTGACAATGTCAAAAGAAGCCAAGGTATAGTTTGCCAAAAGTGACGTTCTTAGCTGTATCTATCAATTCCAAACTGCTTCTCAAACTCTGATCATTCTCAAACATTATCTCATTTCTAATTATTCGAAAGTTTGTAGGTAGGAGCTGTGGTGAAATTAATTAATGGCCTTATTGGGACGTCAGGTTTGTGGATTTTAGGTAGACCACGGGCTTGTGGTTTAATTGCCTCGAGATAACTGATATCATTGTTTGATAATAATTCGGTGCTTCTAGAAATAAGTTTGTTTATACAACTGAGAGTGGGATCAGAGTCCAGTTTTTTGATTCCGATCATATGAATGAAATTATTTACTTTGTCCTGGTACTAAGATGTGGAGATGATTACGACAGAGTTCCCCTTATCTGCTTTGGTTATCCCTGCATTATGTAACTTTAATTTTGATTTAATGTTGGAAGCTGTTTGTATTTCGTGTTTGGATTGTATGGAATTGGAAGTTATTGGAGGACTGTGACTGTTTTTGTGATTTTATTGTTGACAATTACCCTAGCTGAATTGCATGATTCTACATCGCCCAATTCCTTTATTGCTGCTATAGTGTTTAACATTTCGGTGATTATATTCCGATTATTATTTGGAAAACCAGGAAAATTATAATTGATGCCTTTATGTAATAAATTAAGTTCATTGGTAGAAAACGTTATGCCAGATTTGTTTACAACTCTCGGATAAAAAGTATGATTACAAGAAATTGTTTCATTCTTATGGTTGTTATTGATTAAGTTAATCAAGTTTTGCTGTGTACGTTCCGTTTACGGGATATGGTTTTGCTAATTTGAAGTTTAATGAATTCAAAAATATTATGATATTGGGCAGGACAAAGGCAAGAAACAATTCTAAATGAGCTTTATTTAACTTCGACTTTCCGGCAGTAAGATAGTTTAACCACGCTTTTTCGGCAATATCCTTAGCTTTGTTGGCAGAGATGGCGTTGATTTAGATATAGAGCGCATTACAGGTAGTTATACACTTTGTTTATTGGAAAGAAACAATCTACCTAAAAGTGTATTATATTATATGAATAATTATCCTGAGACCTTGGTCACGATATCTTTAAGATTTAACACTACTGGTTGTTCACAAACAACACCCTAAAGTTTCAGAAAGTTTCGATTTTTTCCAGCGACCCCCGATTTTTAGTACTTATTGACTGGACTATTATTCAAAATTACAAGGTGGAGGGTACCTATCACAAATAAAACATTCATTAATTCCTCCCTACCATCCTTTGGCAGAAAATGCAGTTAGGATTATAAAAACTATATTTACTTTTTTTTGTTTGTTTGCCTTACTGGACTGGGTATAAATATTTCATAAATACCTGTGTATCACTTTTTTGTGTGCTGCTCACAG
>JAGFPH010001284.1:40819-74333 GCA_018207615.1 Philaenus spumarius
CATGGTCAGTCAATTTGTAATAAATATACCTGAACTTTTTACTTCTTTGTAATGCAAAACAAAAACTACCAGTAGTGTGCTATTTTTAAAACAGCCTATAATATTTAATAATGTTGTCGGCTATGAACGGCTTTGAAATAACATGTTTTTCTTAAAAGAAATGCATTGTATTAAAATAAAATATATATAAACTAGCTGACCCGTGCGAATATTTCGCAAGTTCGGAGTAGGCCTACATTTACCTGATCCAACACGTTGATTTAATTCAGTTGATTAAGTTAATTTATTTACATTGGTTGGTTTATAAATAACAGTTTCCCTTACAATCTTACAGTGTAAACAATCTAACTAACAGTTGTCATGTTAGTCAAACAGATGGTTAATAGATGGCGCCTTTCATTAGGAACATACAAAGTATAATATAAAAGTTTTTTTAATCAATTTTTGTTATTAAAACATAAATTTTAAACTGTTTGTCTATTTTTCCGGTGTAGCGGTTAAGAAAAGCTTTAAAATGATGCCTCATTCATGTAATTTGATGACATATTAAGAAAGTTATGGCGTACCGACAAAAAAATGGCCTTGAGAAATAATATATGCGATAAGTAAACCTAGTTCCTTAGTGATTTATAAATTAATTATATACAATACATATTACTGAAAACAACATACCTACTTAAATATGTAGTATATATACGGTAATGTATTTTAAACTTTATTTTTAAATTACTAAAGCTATGAAAAATGCAAACTTTTATAAGGGATTTATTAACTATGGCGAATTTCTTTTTAGAATAATTAATTATCTTTAAAATACAAGTTTAAAGCTTAACTTGAATGAAGATTTATTTACTTGGGGAGATTAACTTGCTTTCCTCTTCCAGATTTTATTAGTTTACTTAAACTGGTACAGCTCTTAGTTATTTGTGCTGTGGTATTCATAGTTATTTCAAATGTCGGAGGAGCATTGAATAAACATATTTGACCATATGAATGTTCTTTATAGAATAAAACTTACACACAAATAATTAAATCACGCAGCTGAACCGCTGACATAAGTTAAGCAAATTTCCAAAATTAAATTGATGTGTTTTAGGGTTTCAACCAACAATTTGGTAAATAGTCTACTCAGAAGGCGCTGAATAGCTGCCTATGTGTACAAAATATATTAGTAGAATTTGTTTGCACCTAAACCTACAGCTTCGACTCACACGTTGCTTCGTTCTACTCGCAATAGAAAAATTCCATTGCTAGTTTGCACCTCGACCTTGCGGTTTTGGGTTATGGACTGCTTCACTTCGCTTGCAAAGTACATCCTCGGCCGTCGGCCTTGGGTCAGAAAATGCCCACACGGTATATAAAATCCTTGGATTTGAACTGGGTACTTTTATGGTATTTTAAGTTTTGATCGATTTTGGGAGAACCAAGCGAGTTGTAAGGTCGTATTAAAAAACAGAAATGTGCAGAATAATATTCTACACTTATTGTTTTATATAAAACCCTAAACAAGTTTCATTCTAGTACAAAAATCTTAAAAAAAACATTACTTCCGGTCAAAAACGTGCTTCCGGTTGTCGGATTTCTTTGCTAACGAACTCTTCCGAGCGACATAGACAACCAATGTGTGTACCAAATTTGGACCATATCAGACTTAAAATGCGGCCGTTAGCTTTTCTAACACACACACACACACACACACACACACACACATATATACAGGGTGTTTGGTAGTCAGTGTCAAAAAATTCAAGGCGTTATGCATGCAAATTGCAACAAAACTACGCAATTCGGACAGTTCTATCTCACTCCACCTTCCAGAAACAGTCATTTTTGGATTTTGAACCTTTCAAAACAGTCACTTTCTAAAAAAGTCATAAAAAGTGGCAATATGTTTGGTAAAAGTTGAGAAAAACGAGATTTTCATGGGCAATGTCAAGAAATATGAAAAAATCTAAAAATTATTGTTTCTGGAAGGTGGAGTGCGATAGAACTGTTCGAGTTGCGTAGTTTTGTTGCAATTTGCATACATAATAACGCCTTGAAATTTTTGACAATGACTACCAAACATTCTGTATAAAACATTTTTAATGACACCCTAAAACGTGTCCTGTGTACCATGGTTGGTGCTCATTGACTACTCATGACCTTAAAGATTGGGAGGTATAGGCGAAAAAAGCTTCCGCTACGAGGACGAGCCTTGCGGCTCCCCATGTGAAAAAAGCCTAAGGGTCATTGCAATAGCTCTCTTTCCTATGGACATTCGTTAATAATATATTTATTTATTATCATCAACAGTGATGGAGGAACTACAAGAATCAAACTACTGCTAGGATGGTATTCACATGACCAAAGTGGGGGTATAGAGAACATGGAGAAGGGGAAGTATTTGCTTAAGGAATTTGTTGGGGGTACTTAGGAAGTAAACATACTAAAAGTCCCAGCTCTTACCCTTGCCTCGTCATGGGGATGGAAAGGCCCCTTATCGGGTTTTCACTTATATCTCGAAATCGGTGAGCCGTATAGAAAAGTTTGTTCTATTAAAAATTAAAGCTGACAAAATATCCTTCAAGAATGTTTTTGTTCATTTTTTACATATCTGTTATAGTTTTCAAGATATTCGCTATCAAACATCGAAATAATTATTTAACAACAATTTCATAAATACAGGATGGACAAAGTTAGTGTTAAACTTTTTATGTTGGTAAAGTAGACATTAAATGTAGTAAAACTGTATATTTAAAAATTTCCTATTCGGAAAATTATGGACAACAGAGGTATTTTTTAAATTTGGTACTTTTATCAAAAAACGCTAATTTTCTCAGCATATAAGAACTCACATTGATATTGTGATTACATATTCGAATTCCCCATAAAATTGTCTATAAAAGTAACTGCATTATTAATAATTTAGACTTAATTATTTGTTTGAAGTGATAGTTCAAAGTTAAAAAAAGTAATTTTTATGAAATTATTAATTTTTTTAAACACTTATAAAACTTTATCGATTTTATTTGAGAACATGGCAAATATTGCTAAAAACTTCCCAATTAAGTAGCTTTAAAAAAATGTGCTACACTTTGGGGTTTAGTTATAATTTATTTGAAATAATAACGATTAACTGAAGAATAGTAAGAATTTTAATAAAAGCATTATTGAATACCAAGCTCATGTCAGGTAATCAGACACAATCAGCTGACTAAGCGATCATATGGTTATTCTATTGTTGTACAGATGGATTTTATTTGGTTTCATAAAAATGTATCGATTTTATTTGAGAACAATGCAAAAATAATTGTTAATGATTATTTAATAAGAGCATTATTGAATATCAAGCTCTTGTTAGGTAATCGGGCATAATACGTTCATTAAGAACCGCTTTATTGTTTTTTTTAACTTCCCGCTAAGAAAATTGAAAATTTTCTAAAATCGGGAAGTTATTGGTTTCACCCCGTTTTTCGAAAATCGAGTATTTATCAGATCTCAACGTTTTGAGGTCCTAGGAATCTTCCCTGACCACTCCCGAGAGGGTGTCACCTTGTCTGTATGTGGGGTGTGTGTGTGTGTGTGTGTGTATGTAAGTATGTGACCCGCTTATAACTTTTGAACGGCTTAACCGATTGGATCTCCTACCAAACGGCGTTCTAAAGAGTTCCATCAAACTTAGATTTCCTGAAAATTTCAATTAATTCGGACCGGTAGGTTCTGAGAAATTTCGAAAAAACTAAGAAATAACATTTTTACAAATCAGGTTTTTTTGGAATAACTTTTAAACTGCTTTACCGATCAATTCCAAAATCTAATCAGCTTTTAACCTTGAAAAGCGACGTCGATCGCTACCAGTCCGGTCAAAATCGGTTAATTCGTTCGTGAGATATCGTGAACGAAAGAAAAATAAAAAAAAGTGTTTTTTCTCAATTTCTCCGAAATTTTTCATCAGAAAAATTTTTGTTGTCGATTCTTTCCCTTTTTTTGGGGATTTTGGATTTTTTTTGGGGGTCCTAACCTAACCTAACATTTTTTGGATTTTTTATTTTTGAAGATTTTTGATTTTTTGGATTTTCGGATTTTTGAAAATTTTGTATTTTTGGGAATTTTTGAAGATTTTGGGAATTTTGGATTTTTAATTTTGGGCCGCCATCTTTTTTTTTGGCAGCCATCTTGTTTTGTAATAATTAATATTAAATTAAATTTAATTATTTGCTTTGAAAAAAGTTTGGGTGTCTCCGAGAGTCGAACCGGGTATCACCATGACCCGAGTTCACAATGTTAGCGGTTAGGCTACGTCGACTCTGTTAAGAAGGAACTATCTTGTGAAGTATATGTTTAACATCCGTCATCAACCTTGTATGAGATACAAGGTGTTATAGTGTCGTTGGGATATAGTATAAATTGCATTATAACAACCCGAACATTACCGATCGTTCCCGAGTAAATCCGAATCGGACTTAGAAGAAATTAAGAGCTTTAAATGTTATAGTGTCGTTGGGATATAATATAAATTGCATTATATAATCCCGAACATTACCGATTGTCCCCGAATCCAACCGAATCGGACTTAGAAGAAATTAGGAACTTTAAATGTTATAGTAAAAATATAAATTATAAGTAATATTTTAATATAATAAAAAATTTCAACTGCTTTGTAATTAAACTTAGCGGGAAGTTACAGGGATGGCCTTTAGGGTCAACCGTTTTCCAAATTGTTTTTGTGTTTAACGTCCTACTGTTTTGCACTTAAGGCTAATGAAGACAGGACCTACAGTTTTACGTGGAATCCGAACCACAGCCAACGATGCCTGTTAAGAAATATTGATTGTAATAACATAATGGTGACCAGAATAAATAATACCGTACATTAGACCATTCAAATTCCCTTCAAAGATGTGGAGTCCTACAAATAGATCACTCCTGCCCATGGATTGTGAAACGCCGTTGAAATGAAGTTTCTCTTGCTGCTTTTGGATTCTCTGTTGCCCAAACCCATAGGTGCATATTGTGAGTGGCAAACACACCTTGCCTCATAAAGAGAGCCTTGTCGGTAATCAAGATTTTTTGAAAACAATTGTATCGTATAATGTCACTGTTTAGCAGCCAGTGGCAAAATTCAATTCTCCTGGCTCTAACCCTTGAACTTTAGTAAAATGATAGGCATGGTAGTTATTTTTTATCAAAACTCTCAAAACATTAGTGTGGGACGTGCCCATTTCATTAGCAACTTGCCTACTGCTTATTTCTGGGCTTTCATTCACTCGGTCTAGGATATCTTCCTTGACGGCATATTCTACCTCGTTTCGCCGTTTCTGAAATGAACCACTTTCCACTAATGTTTGATGAAGCCTTGTAAAAACTTGAGAACTAGGAATTTTTCGTTCGGGGAATCGTAACCTGTATGTTTTTTGACCGACCTAAGCATTTCCATCGCATAACCCATAAACAAAATGCATATCAGCATATTCACGGTTAGAAAAGCCATCCTCATATAACTTCAATGAATAAAATCTATTAATAAGAATTTATCTTTAATTATCAAATACTATACTACAATATGTAAAACGCAACCAATTTGATTAAAAATGAAAATTTCAGACTTAAAGAACTAGAAATGTATGAGTAAACAATTGCAGCTAAAATAAAATCCATCACTACAACAATAGAATAAGCGACATATGATCGCTTAATCAGCTGATTGTGTCCGATTACCTGACATGAGCTTGGTATTCAATAACGCTTTTATTAAAATTCCTACTATTCGTTAATCGTTATTATTTCATCTAAATTATAACTAAACTCCAAAGTGTAGCACATTTTTGTAAAGCTACTTAAATGGCAAAGTTTTTAATAATATTTGCCATGTTCTCAAATAAAATCGACACAGTTCTACGAGTGTTTAAAAAAACTAATAATTTAATAAAAATTACTTTTTTTTAACTTTGAGCCGTCATTTCAAACAAATAATTAAGACAATATTATTAATAATGTAGATACTTTTATAGAAAATTTTATGGGGAATTCGAATATGTAATCACAATATCAATGCGAGTTCTTTTATGCTGAGAAAATTAGGTTTGTTTTTATAAAAGTACCAAATTTTGAAAAATATGAAAAAATACCTCTGTTGTCCATAATTCTTCGTATAGGAAAATTTTAAATAAACAGTTTTACTACATTTAGTGTCTACTTTACCCACATAAAAAGTTTAACACTAACTTTGTTCCACCCTGTGGGCCTATTTCCAAAAACTATAGATCACAAAGATGTGTTTGGGATATTCAAATAAAAGTGCTTCAAGTTTACCATTCCAGTGTAATAAAATATTTTGGTTCACTAATCTTATACCCCAAAACAGATCTAAAAATATGGTTTTCTTTTCCTAACTTTGAATGCACGCGGGTTAGCAAGCTTTATAAATTTATGATACATTTTAGACTGATACCTCTTCTAAAAAACAACAACTTTTAAAATAGACGGATAAATAAACGAGTGGTACTGGTAAAGTTTCCGTTTTGTCCCTTTTAATACCTTGGAACCATATAAATTGTTGTGTAAGTTTGTTACTTTATAGCCTAATAACTCTGAATTGTGTGTATAGTCTGACGCATAAGAAACATTTCTTAAGTAAGTTGTAGCGCCCTTTTTCTTAAATTTCCAAAATATTTTTTTCAAGTAGATTTTACAAGGCTTTAAGAGGGCTTGACTGTGGCAAACTATACTTATTCTGATAGAAAATTTTATGTACTTTCCAAAAAAGTCATAAAAAGTGGCAATAAGTTTGGTTGAGAAAAATGAGATTTTCATGTACAATGTCAAGAAATTTGAAAAAAATCGAAAATGGCTTTTTCTGGAAGGGGATGTTAGATAGAACTGTCCGAATTGCGAAGTTTTGTTGCAATTTGCATGCATAACTCCTTGAAAATTTTCACACTAACTACCGATCACCCTGAAAACGTGAGGCAAAAATCAATTTTCCAGGATATCTCGAAAATCACTTTTTATTTGTTTTTTGTTTAACTACCTCATTTGGGCATGAAGACTAATGAAGTGCAGAGAAGGGGAATAATACGGAAAAAGTAGACGTCAATAGCCGGATTCAAACTTACGACAGCCCGACCTTGACGTATCGAAACGCAACACTATTAATTTCAGATGTGAAACTATAATATTAAGGTGTTATAAATTTGTGGGAGACATTATAGCAACTAGTAGTTCTGTGAACAGTATACCTCGCTCGTTGAAATAACAAATGTGGTTTTGAGCTTAGGTTAAAAATAGTGTGCCAGTAAGGAAGTAAGCACAAGGTTTAGCCAGTGAAACATTATTTACAATTCCCGCGATTCCGGGATTTCTAGTTCTCGTTTTTATTTCTTTTCTTGAGCTTTAACTGCTAAAGATTTTCTTTTAGAGGCATTGTGTTTTATTTAGGTTAATAATGCGTAAGATAGTTAAAAATATCGCATTAGGGACAACATAAAATTAAATATTTACATACTTAAATAACTTAAACTTAACAATGTATCATAAGTTAACTTAAGTTCCATATCATATTCCAATATTAGAAATAATGAAAACAAACGATGTTAAAACGTCGTGATAGTGATCTAAACCCATGTGCAACACTTGGTAGTTTTAAAATGTTAAATCACATACTTTATTGTTTTTGGTACACACTTTGAGAACCGCTGATTTAGATGACAATTGTGCGAAGTAAGTACTCACGGGTTGGGATCTGCCTTAATTGCATATAATGAAAATGTATCTTATCAAAGAAATTTATTTAAAACAATTCGAATGTTTACTTTTAGGATAGGTTTTATACGTAATAAATTTAATTAATATGGAATATTAACAAAACATACAACGTTATTAGGAAGCGGATGTGTATCTTCCTGGTACATATATCGGCTCTTCTTGAGTACATGAACCTCTTAATGGAGTTACTGTTTGGTACAAAACCTTTTGTCATTAAGAAATTTAAAAACTAAGTTGTTGTCACAATATAAACAAATTTGAATTAAAATGGCCTGAAATGTTTATTGAATTATTTAAGAAGATTACCAACATTTTTAAATCAAGTAGTTAATACTAAAACGCACCTAATTGGAATATCATGATGGCATAAGATATTCCATCTTCAATACTTATGATTTCTTATCTTTGTGTAAATTGTATTGTGTTTGTGTATTTTTAATGTTAATTTATATTGGACGTAGCCTATACATATGTATGCATTTTGGCTGTAATAGATAAATAAATACATCTTACTACTTCAAAGACGAGCCTGATTGAATATCGATGAAAGTTAAGCTCTAAATTCTTTGATTAATTTCACAAAAATATATAAATATCGTATTTAATAAATACTTTTAAAAATGTGTCTCATTTTTGATGTAGTTATCTAATATAATCTGTAACATACCTGTCTAATACATTGCAAAATAATACAGTATTTATTCCATACTAGCCTTGAACTACACTGTTTTAAAATTGGGTTTTAACATACCTAAGGTATGTATTCACTATTGTTATATAAAATTTAACTGCAAATGTTTATAGCAAATAAAAATAATTTAAGGACATGATCGACATTTCATCCGTCATCTTGAATTTTTGCTTTAGGTTTTTTTAATGGGTAGGTGTTGTGTGATACTGCATTAAAAACTTGTTTTTCAATAAACAAGAAATTCAATGGGGAAAGTAGATTTGGACTATTTTCTTTTGTTGAAGAGTTACTTGTATTCATTGCTACTACTCAGTATCCACAAAAATACCAGCCAATTACTTTTATAATTGTGTGTACAAAATATAAGATAGGAATTGTGAGAATAAATAATAACTTGAACAATAGTATGAACAAATCAACATTTTCAATAAATCCAATACAGAAAACTCTACAGTATCTTTATATATAATACGTGAAGCCGTTTTTTGTAAACACAACTCCTCCCTTATGTCTGGACCAATTTTAATGTTTGAGGTTTCAAAAAATTCTTCTCATTTCGTAGTTTTGCAATTAGGTTTTAGATGTCAAAAATTCTTATCCTTAATGGCGTGAGCTAATCTCAAAGGTCGGGTTTTCCCCATAAGATTAACATGGAAAATATTTAAAAACCATTTCTATACAAAACAGCTGTTTATAATAAGAAACAAACTAATCCAGCTGATTTCGTGGATGTAAATAACGATGATTACAGTATTCAGAAGGTTATAAAAACATTTTAATACAAAACAGCTGTTTATAATAAGAAACTAACTAATACAGCTGCTTTGTGGAAGTAAATATTGATTTTTATAAGGGAGGAAATGAATTATTTATTCAAATTATAAAATTTACTAACTAATTTGTTTTGAACATTTAACATTATTTACCATCTTAGTTTTGAGGTTATTATTTATAAATTTTTTGTTAGGTTTTTGATTAAGTGTAGACCTGAGCCTTACTGGTTCTTTTAACCTTTATTATTACTGCTGTTATAAAATATAAGAAATAATTTGATTTGAACATTTAACATTATTTACCATCTTAGTTTTGAGGTTATTATTAATCCTACACTTTTATTATAAATAAAACATAACATATGTTTTTAGAAGGTCGCACCGGGGGTTAGCGTGCGGAGCACTCAGGGGTCTCCCCTAGTACATAGATGATTAATTGCTTTTGTTTCTGTTTAGTCTAAGTTTAAGAACGATAATTTTAATTAATTATCATCTGTTAATAATTTGACGGTCCCTGACTGAAAACAATATACTGTTTTCTAAGAAAGGTTTTCTATTTTAGCTGGATAATTTTCCAGTCTCTTTCTAACTCGGCTCGTTTGTAGCCAATTAGGATGGAATTGATTTATATTTATACAGAGGGAGAGACTTTCCTTTAGCGAGCAGAGGGTGGTTAAGTCATCCCTTTTACAGCGAATGAAGGTGCCGATCGTAAAAGTAAATAGCTTTTCATCGCAGTTTCTTTTTCTGGGGTTTCTAAATCTTTTAAAATAGATTATTTGATCGAAGTGATACGAAACGTAAATATAATTAAAGAATTAGTTCATGTAACCTAAATGCTTGGAACCATAACACAGTATTTAGTTTATGTTAATATTATTATGTACTTTTACATTAGTCTGTGATTAAAGTGCTAATCTAAAAATGTTTATTGATACTATTAAAAAAATACTGTTTTAAGCATCACAGAAACAATTAAATGCTTTAAGTGGTTATTACTAAGTTTCTATGTGTACAATCTCATACTGCTATTAGAATACAAAATGAATATAAGGCAAATCAAAAACAACAACACATATTATTCTTTCTTTAAATTAACCAATTTGAGTTGCTTTTGATCGTGAAATTTTTTTATAACGCACACGTCATTAATAGTAGTAGGTCTAAACTGGGCGATTTTGCCATGGGACATTTTTAGTACCCTTTGGTATGTACAAGCTGAAAATAACTTTATTTTACAAAGAACTGTTTTATAGAACTGAAAATAACTAATAAGGTGCAGTTTTGTTTTGTTACATCCTGTTTATTTTAGATTGTTACGTGTAAAGCAATGTAGAAATTTCCCCTTAAAAATAAAAAGTAAATAAAATAGGTTTACATGGTTTAAGAATAAATATAAATTTAAAGTAATCGAGAGCATTTAAGTTGGAAGTAAATTTTCAACGATTGGAAAATCACGAATTTATCTGAAATCGCTCTAGGAGTGTTTTAACCTCAATGCTGGAACTTCCCCTATTGAAGGGCAGACGCCAGTAAAGAGATAGCAAACAGTCTTGTATCATGTTATCTTCTCACATCCCTGCTGTTTTATTCCCCTTCTCGCTGTTTGAACACTTAAGGGGTTCGACTTTGTTACAGCTCTAATTGAAAAGTTTGAGAGATCCAAATCAGAACACAACAAATTTGTGTTGTAGAACGTTTTGTGAGGGTGCTCAGGAAAAGTCAAAAGAAATCAAGAGTGAAAATTGTTTAGTTTTTACAAATACAGTAGCTTTAATTAAATATCAACTATTAATCATTATAATTTGTCATTCAAGATAAATAAATCAAAAACATATTACTTTGTAATGTTTATGTACAGTATTTATTTCTGCTCAGTCTATATTAAATGTGTAATATAATATTATCCATATTAAAAACTAAGAGTATGTTAACAAATCAATTCAGATGTTCATATTTAAATACTGTTGAATATTTTAAATTGTACCGACCTTTACTGAAGATATTTCCTGTGTATTTGAATTTTGAATAAACTTAATTAAAGTATTAGTAGATAAACAAGATCATTTCAACCATGCTTTAGTTTTTTAAGTTAGGTACATTACCATGAAGTTAGAATAAATCTAAATTGTTTAAACTGATCATTAAATAAACTCATAAACAAATGACTATAAATATATCAAATATAAAGACAAATACAAATACCTGTTTGTAAATGTCGTTTTTACATTCTTTTTATATTGGAGGTCTTCGAATCTCTTAACTGCAAACTACGAGGATTCTTTTATGTGGAAGTACCCATTGTAAAGCTATAGTCCCACTAGTAATAACATTTTATAAGGTTGAATAGGAACAGTTTATGCAAATAAAAGTGATGGATTATCTGTTGATAAAACTCACATTAAATAAACTCAGACATTTATAAAGATCAACGTAAGATGTCAATGGGGTCGATTAAACCAAAGAAGAATACAATTATAATTGTCGGATACACATTCAAACCCTGAAATGATTACAAAAGAGAGGCAACTGCTAGTCCCGATTCCTTGCCATTTATTGCGGCTATAAATACGACAGTTACATTCCCTCTTCCAAACTTGACCGTAAAACTTTATTTCTATAAACATCTCCCTCAGGGGCTTGTTTGTTATGGCGTTTCCGCTTTCCACACAAAGAAGACAATACAAAATCGATTTCGATATTTATAAATACTGTAAAAATTACAGTACCATATTTTCTGATTGAGAGCTTCATTCACATATTATACATATTTTTTGTCTGAGAATTGCGAACATTATACTGCCAGAAACCTCAATAGCTTGATCGAATTTTAAGAATCGGTACTAAACGAAAGAGTTAAATGTCGAAACTGCTTCAAACTGTTTAAGTTCAGAATTTGCTTTTCTCTGTTTGTCTTTTAAATAATAGAAGAGATACATTTTTTTTGATATTACATAAATCTTATTTTTTACAGGCTTATAAAAAAAATAGATTAAAAACTGACGAAAAACTTAAATGCACAGTATAATAATTATTATAAACACTGTTATTACTGTTAATTGTTTTACAAACGGTTATCACAATAACTTTAAAATAACTAAAATATGTTCTTTAAAGATGTTTAATTGAAATACAAAAAGTGTAATACGAAAAGTATACTTGGAAACAGGTCTTAGTTGTAATTAAGGGTCGCGAGGGGTATATTTAAAGGTGAGTAGGCTATGTTCACAGATTTTTTTTATGACATCTGTTTAGCACAGTAGTGAATTCTTTTTCTCCTCACAAATCATGTAATGAGGGTCTATAAATAAACGCATCTCTAATAACGTATAACAAAAATTGATACTACAGTAAAAACTTATGAACTCTACTATATTTTCTGTACCACTGTTGTGAATGGTTTAAATTTGTTCAGTGGTAACTTATTCTGAGAACAGAACTGCACAAAAGAAAGCATATTATTCATTTCATTATTAGATGGAAAGCTATCAACTGCTTTGACGTTACACGTCACTAATGTTAAACTTCTTTGTATCCCGTGACCATATCATATTAGCCGTATTGTTGTAAAAGTTGTATATATTTTAACCTTATTAATTCCTAATAAAACTGGGTTGCAGTTAATGGTAGGTGTGTAGTAAAACTGTCTAAAGATGGTCTCAATACATTTTGATAAATATTGTTCTTCTCGGTCCAGAAATGATGCTTACTAGGGTAATTAATTTCTTTGACTATGATTGTTACTACTGTAAAACCACTTTTGTCCTTCGCTTAATTTAGCTTCCGTGAATGTTGTTTTATAGTTGTTCTCTACTAGTAAAACTGGAGTAAAAAAGTTTAATACGTGTGCGTTTATATACATCAGCTGCTTGATCATTGAATGACTACTCCACAGGAAGTATACGACTCCCTCACCCTCTCGGTTTTACTGTACACTTGGAAACAGATCTCAGTTGTAAGTAAGGGTCACAAGGGGTATAGTATAGTGTGTGTTCATTTACAGATTTTGGCATTTTTCTATCATAACAAAGGTTCTCTGGGAATATGTTTTTCTGCGGCGTACAAATCATTCAATGAGTTTTCTAAACAATTGCCATTTAAAATAGGTACCTCTTTAATAACTTTTATTAAAAGTTAAAATTAATTCAATTAGTCTACAGTAAAAGCTAATTTAAATAAAGAAAAACTTTTAATATCAAAGGAATAATTTGGGCCGAGGTTTTGTTGTTGCAAATTCGTTTTTTAGACTTGATAATTTCTAATCTTATTTGTTAATTGTTTTTAAATTGTAAAAATATTTAAGTAAGCATGAATTTTGACTGTTTATCCGTTCTTTGAAAGCTCTTCATAATAATTTCTCAAATTAACCTATAAAGCACACTAAATGTGCAATAGAATACATTACTGCTGGTGGCAGTTAAAACAGACGAGCAGCTTTAGAAACAAAGATAACGCAAACAGTTGAATGTTATTACCTGCACAGAGCTGGAGATACATCAACTGATAAAAAGCAGAATGTATGTTTTCATATCTAATCTTGGTTCTTTAGAGTTATTTTCTTTTCGTGCTTTAGTTTTGTAAACATCGAAAATGTTTCTAGTAAAATGAATTGCTTAGTTACTAAAACTAAGCAAAACTTAAATGCTTTATAATTAACGTTTTAAACTACTCATAGAAGGATCAATTTTATATTCCATTACTTAGTAATAGAGCAGAAATATGAAATAAATATAAAACAAATATATTTGCATGATATTATAATTTTGTAGCAAGAGGAATACAAAATTGTATGTAGAATATTCTCACTGACAAAATTATTAACTGCTTCTGTTTATTTTGTTTATAAACATACACAAATAATAGGTAGCTACTAATTTATTTCTTCTATATAGGTAACTTAAATACAAAATAGCACTTTGTTTACAAATTATTGCTCATACATTAAAATTTTATGAATTGAAAATTTTCAGTTTCTTTTTTTTCAACATATTTTCTTGATAACTTTTATTAAACATGTATCACGAACATGTGGGTTTACTATGAAGTGATTACATATTTTCATTTCGTTGTATTATTTAATACAGCTTTTCACATTCATTAGGTGTTTGACGCAATCATTTTTTACTTTGGGATGTATTAAAATGTTTAATGGTTTATCCCATAATGTTAATTTTTAATTGATAAGTAGTGCAATGTCATTTTACATTATGACTTTTCAAATAACTCCATAACTTGATACTTTTGTTCCTATGGGTTAACCAATATGAATATGTTTTACCACATGAAGTGAATGACCAACACGGTTTTATGGTGCTAGCCAGGTACGGTAGTCTCTATAAATACAAACACCTTTGTAAAAACACTGTTGTCAAGTCAACACAACTGTAGTCATAAAAGTAATACAATTGCCAATTTGATCATCAAGTTTACAATTTGTTTCGATAGGTTTGATGTCTCCTCTCAAATTTATATGTTGCCAAATGAAGAGATACAATTTTTGTAAATATCTTATTGCAAAATAGATTTTGAAAATTGATCAACAAATTTAAATTTTGTATAATTTAACTATTTTGATACTTTTTTTTAAACCCTATTCCTTGACGGCAAAATGGTATTAGAACTAATGTTGAACAACCTTCAACATATTCACAAATTTAAGACAACGAGAGCTATAAATTAGATAGATTTATATCGTCTAAACTAATATTATATAGAGGTAAAATTTGTTTGTTTGTATGTAGGAGTAATCTCTGGAACTACTGAACTGATTGAAAAAATAGTTTTACTAATAAAAAGTTTCACTATCCCTGAGTAACATAGGCTGTAATTAATTTTGATAAAAACATTTTTTTATTTCAATTTTGTTAATTTAGTCGAAAAATAAACGGCATCAGGAAACTGACACATACTTTCTCCCTCATTATAGGAACTTAATGTTTTATTTTTAAGAGTAATTTTCCCATAAAAATCCATAAAATAACGGAAAAACCAACTTTTTTCAAAAACGACTCTAACGATTTTGATTAAAATTTTATAGTTCATAGTAATTTAGGTCCCTAATAAACGATAAAATTTTAATCAAAATCGTTAGAGCCGTTTTTGAGAAAAGTATATTTTTCCGTTATTTTAAGGGTTTTTATGGAAAAATTACCCTTAAAAATAAAAAATTCACAAAAATAAAAAAAAAGCCTGGAGATACCGTGAATTAGTACCTCCATACCAAATTTCATCATGGTTTAGGCTCTAGGTCTGATAACATCCACACAGACACACACACAGACACACACACATCACTCCGAAAACCACTTTTTTAGGTTCAGAGGGACCCAAAACGGATATTTCCAACAAAAACTCAAACTCGAAAATTTTGACGAATACAATACTTTCTCCATATACTATGGTATAGGGGGAGAAAGTAAAAGGTTAGGCCTAGACTGATTAATTTCTTGTATGTATTTATATCTGTAGCAACCAATTGAATAGAATAACAGATGAAACAGCTGTTTGCTCTAATATTTCCATTAAGACCTACTTTCAAACTTTAAAGCCATTATTTCTGACTTTTAGGTTAGGTTTTTATTAAAGTGTAGACCTGAGCCTTGCTGTTCTACATTTTAATAAAATATATTTAAAATATCAGAGTGTGCAGTTTTAACAAACGTTAGCGCAAGGGTCACATAACGGCTTGTAAATTATCTTTGAAATTGGCGGGCCGAAAAAGTGTAACAAGACCAATCTTAGCGCGTGTCCTGTGCTCTGGCAAATCTAAATAATTATTTAGTAAAAGTGAATAAGTTTAAAAGTAGAACAGTGCAACCTAATAAAGTTTGGATAAGTGATTATTTCAGTGCACGTAACAACGCCGCAATGCAAATTTCTAACCAACTAAAACCATAAATTACTCGCCTTGTATCCAGAAGTTTGTCTTGTCCAAGATTAAGCCTGATTCCAACAATCACCCTAATATTGCAACACTTCCTATCTGTTATCAGAAATGGAGTTGATAAAGTCTAAAATAGTTCAGTATTATATAGATTGTAAATTTATCATCATTTTTGTTAGTAGAACGATGAAGCGCAATTTTATCTTACGTTTTATCGGAGGCGCCTCTCAATCTGTTTCTACAACCTTTAGCTGAAACGGGGAGCTTATAAATTAAATTTGATATCTTCCTATAACGTTATTTATTCAATTTATTCTCCTACACCTCTTTGCTTGGGATAAAATGGACGTATTGTATTTTGATCGAATGAAAACAAACATTGTGTAGAGTGTGTAACAAAAGATAAACATACTTCCCCACCGCGGGCGCTGGGAGGATGACCCTTGAGCTAATAAAAACTAAAGGGCATTTTTCTGCTAGGCTCAGATACAAGAAAAATGTGAAAGGAACTAATCATTAATAGGTTTTATATAACCTGTTAGAAGAATACATTATAAGGGAGACATGTGCGTGATTATCATGCCAACATTTTGTCCACACACATATTTTAATATCTTTGCACACAAATGTTTCAACACAAAACACAAATAAAATACAATTTGTAATAAAAATAATGATGAAACATGAATCTTTTATATAAAATGAATAATAAGATTGTAATATTATATTAAGGCACTTTATCAGTAAATATGGATGTATGTACAACACCTTACATTTTTTAAACCAAAAAACTAACAAAAACAAAACTAAAGTAGATTTATTAAGAATTTTGTTGTGATTTTTTAATTACTAAATCCAGTTTTGCTGAATCCAGTAATGAATCTAATAGGCTCTTAATAATTTTACTAAGGTAAGTCCGCTTTTGTTACCATTGGTACACATATAAATTATTTTCCGAACCTAAAAATGTATTTTTTAACATAAAACATTAGTCTTTCAGAACACCAATTCTAGTAATATTTATCGCCCTAGTTGTCGAAATCGGAAAGTAACCCTTAAATCAGCTTTGACGTAGTCGGCTGCACAAATAAATTGAGGCTGGAATGCTTTCATGGAATAATGATATAACAAAATACACAAATTACTGAAAAATGATACTTGTTTTGGTACGGTATAGACATATATCAAGCTTACTCATAATTGAGCCACTTTCGGGGTGTTTCTAGAGTGGAACTTTCGTACTAGGATTGTACACAAAAATATTTTGATTTACTGAGAGAGTGCTCATATTACGAAAAGGGTAATACCAAAATTATTATGAATATGTAAATTACCAAGATCAAATATCACGCTGTAGTCTATATTTTGAGCTGTATAGTTACATGTTCTAATCGCAATAAAGTAAAATATTTTTCTTTTACTATTTAAGAAATACATGTTTTTTTAACTTATTCATAAAGATAAAAAAATATATCGGATTTAAGTTTTCCGCTACGAAAACATGTAGGCCTATTATTGCTTGTATTCTTGCTTTTAATCGTTGTAGTCAGAATTACAAACCTATTTGATTTCCAAATGGAATTCAACTTCAATCCGACAATACTATTACATTTCTAGGTCAAATATTTGACCATCGACTTTCTTGGAACCGTCATGTGATAAATTTGCAGTCACGCTGTATCAAAATCCTATATATGTTACAGGTTTTAAGCGGTTTGACATTTTGATGCCGAAAGGACCTGCATACTTCGATTTTACAGCACTATTGTTCGATCACGAATTGGCTATGGCTCCATAGTCCATTCGTCAGTCATGTTTTCGATTCTAAAAAAAGATTGATTGAAAACCCTGTTCTTCGTCTTGTGTCTGGAGCTTTTCTAGTCCCATTTGTAGTCTGGTTCTTGAAACCAGCGAGCTAGCGCTCCAGCTACAACTGTCGTACAATATTATGTTGTTGCTTACTCTTCAAACCATCTTATCCTGGATATATTATTGTACTCCATTAACTGTGCGGTATGAGGTCCGAGGTCCGCTAACAATGGATCTCGTATAACTGCTAATCAACAAGAAATGAACATTTAAATTACACGCGTGGTCGGTGACCATTCTCGATAAGGCTCGATCTTCAACTGATTAATTTATCTATCACTAGATAAGGGTTTCCGATTATTTTATTTTAAATGTGTCCTAGTTTGTGTTGTGTTGTGTGTAAAAGCTATTATTGATAATGACTGATAAATAGTGGAAACGCGTCTTGTAAGAAAGAAGAAAATACAAGATATATAATTATTAAGGACTGTTCGACAACTTCGCCATAAAAGAAAAAAAAGAAAGATAATTATACCTATTGTAATTACTAACAATCCAGTAAGGCTACAGGCATAAATATGGTGTAGTCAATTAATTGTTGAAAGTGTAATTGGCCATTTTATAATTATTAAACAATAATACTTCATGATATAATAGTTATGTAATTAGATTAGAATTTAAAAAAATGTAATGCTAGGTACCAGTTATGGAACCCAAGTTTCATTGACATTGGTCAATAATATGTGAAGTTGGATTTTAAAAACAATGGTAGCACAATACTGATATTGCGAATAGTGCTAAAGGTGCCATTAACATTTCTATAAAAATCAGGCTATAATATAAACCTTTCTAAACCATAATCTAATGGTTAGGGCAGGTGTTCTAAATATTTCTAATACTGTAATTTAATGAATTAATGTACATGAATAGTATTCTAACAATGTTCTAGAAATTGGAAGTTGAACCTGTTCCGTTGAAACTGTTTTGACTAACGAACTCGTCCGAGCGACATAGACAACCAACATGTGTACCAAATAATGACACCCCAAAACGTGTTCTGGGGACCATGATCGGTGCTCATTTGCTACTCCCGACCTTGGGTGTTACTATAAGGGCCACTGCAATAGCTCATTTTTCATATGGAAATTCGCTAATAACGTACAATTACTTGGTTCAAAACCACGAGAAGGGGAGTTACAGCGGGGAAGCTTCTCTTACGAGGCCGACGGCCGGGATGCAAACTGTTGAAGCTGCAAACAAATTCTACTTATACGTTTCGTACACGGAGGCAGCTATTCAACGTCTTCGTGAGTAGACCAATTCCCCAAATAGTCGGTTGAAACCCTAAAACGTATAAACTTAATTTTTTAAATTCGATCAACTCAGGTCATCGGTTCAGCTGCGTGGTCGATTTATTATTATTATAAAGTAAATAAAAATATTAAAATTATTAAATGTATTTGAAATTGATAAATTGTAACAATAGATAAACTACTAATTGTCACTATTTATCTATTTCCATAACAACAGTGTTTTTGATTGTTAAATTCAGTCAAGAGCGAACATTCACACAGCTCACATCTTTCTTCCAATGACTGTATTATTTGGAGAAGGCCAGTTGAAGACCTAACACTAACAACGTATAATTGGTCCCACGCACATACGATGAGGTTCGTGACTGCCAACACTCAACAACACCATAGAATTCATACAGATGATCTGTGTTAAACCTTCATTTTGTGTAGTGTATCAGCTATTTGGACACCGGGTATAACGTTTTCTTTTTTCGTTCTTTACTAATCTACTACATCCCTTTACACTGCGGGCCTCATTAACTGAGTCGTACGTTCGTGACCCCCTATAAACGAGCAAAGAATTGGTTCGCGCGTGGGTGAAAAGTGAAAAGTAACGAGGACTCGGTGACCCCCACGTTCTTTACACTATTTCACCCAACCATTGCTTTGCGCGTTACACCCACACGCGAACCACTGTTTCGTACGTTTCAACCACGCTCGATGCACTGCTTTGCGTGTCCACAACACACACAACATACACTCCTCAGGTAGGAGTGAGTATTTCAGCTGGAACACACAACAATATGGGTAAAATAAAACTGTTTGAAAAAGTAGTATTTTTGTTTTATTTCACTTTTTAATAGTCAGACTCAGGATTCAGGTAAATCCTGGTACAGGTACTTAACCTCGAGCCAACTAAGATCCTCAATTATTGTTATGATTAGGATATTATTTTACAAGTAGTATGTGTAGTGTGATTATTTTCATTTTATTGTATTTTGTTTTATTCTATTGTACTTTTTCTATTATTTCATTAAGGGTGATAAGTTTGTAAATATTCTGTAAGAAAAAATTGTGTGTAATTGAGGAATCAATAAATTTCATTTCAGTTCAAATAATTTGATTCTAATATGACGGTTGGCAAATCTGGACTTGTAATGACGAATCTGTATCCTACCCTAGAAATGTGGTGGATATATGTGAAATGGATATATAGAAATGTGGTATACTTCTAAAAAATGTGAAAAGTAAGCCACATGGCTTTGAGCCGGGTACTTTTATTGTATTTTACGTTTTGATCAATTAGTTAATGAGTGAAAAATTAACTGATAATTTAAATAAATTGAACGTAAAAAAATATATAAATCAAAGAATAGAACTGTAAACAGAATCATATTCTGCAAATTTTTATCATAAAAACTTGAAAGCTAATTGAAAAATTAGTGAAATCTATCAGTATTTCCGGTTTTTGAAATGTATATACAGGGACTAGGGAGTTAAGCTTAGGTTGAGGATGGTTTCAGTCTTCTGAATGAATAACCATTCAGTAATTATAAAAAAATGGTGCTCTAAACCGTTTACAAGACATTTTCAGCGTAAGACGATTTGCCAACAATCTTCCTAGAATATCAACCCAGAAGGAGAAACAACGCTATTCCGAAGGACTTGTGACTACTTCGACCATCAGAGTTCAAGTATCGAGCCATAATTAATTATAAGAAATAGTTTTTTTTTGTAAATTTTAGTTTTCATCCAAAACTTTGTATTTTGATTAATTATTGGGAAAAATGAATAAGGGAGCATTAAAAACTAAAGGTAAATAAAAATATAAAAAAACTACAAAGCAAATTAATGAAATTGATACCTTGACTATAATAAAATATACTGTGTTTTGTGTTAGTATATATATATATAAAAATGGAAATCTGCATAAATCTTGGCAAAAATATATCAGAATTGATAATATCAAAAGCGACTGTGACCCGACGCGTTGTCGTGATGAAGAAAGAAGCCATTGGCCCATTTTTCTGGTCTCTTTCTTCGCACATCGTTTCGGATATGTTCCAGTACTCCTTTGTAAAATTTGGAGTTTACAGTTGTTCCTCATGGAACGAACACTGTACGCACTATGCCCTCAATAACGAAAAAATGAGCACGACTTGATGCTTGACTAAATGACGTGTTTTTTTTAGGACCAGGGGAGTTCCTGGTTTTCCATTGAGAGCTCTGAATTTACGTCTCAGGGTCACAAAACTTTCATCTCCAGTTACAATTTTATCCAAGAAGTTCGGATCTCTATGAAGATGATCCTTCAATTCCGTACAACCTGAGACACGATTTTCCTCTTCTGTTCATCAGTCAAAGAGTCTATTAACTAATTTTGCACTCACTCTTCTCGGTTTTACAAATTATCGGACCCATAGCAGATGTTAAGTTCTTCGGTAAGCTCTCGAATAGTCATTTGCCTGTTTGAACGTAAAGATTTTGGCTGGAAAAAGTATTCCTATCTGTCTACATCCGCCTTACTCACCAGTAAAAATATTTAGCACCATGAGATTTTTGGCTCTTCCCAAATATAAAACGTGCTAAAAGGAAAATGTGTTAACACCATTCCCGAGATTGAGATGGCCACGACCCAGCTGCTAAAAGCTATTCTGAAAGAAGTCTTCCAGAAATATTTTCAGTCATAGATTCGACGTTGGGACAAATGCATCTCTAGCCAAGGACAGTACTTTGAACGAGATTAATCCAAATTCTATGCAATCTTATTAATTTGCTTGTAATAACATTATTCGCCGTTCTTTTATCACATCTCGTATATATATTTAAAAATTTACTAAATTTATACTAAAACCATAAAAAAATACACTCTAAACAATGTTTCTCTAATGTTCTAACTATTGTCTAATTGGGTGTGTTTAGACAGCAAATACGGTATTTGATAAGTATGAACACATTCTTGAGTAAGTCACTGGGTGGGTTAATTGTTATTATTATTGGGTTTTAATTTCGAAAGAACAGGAATTTTAAAATTATTTAAATTTAAAGAAAATGAATATTTACGTAAAATGTCTTAGGCTTAGCAAACAAATTTTTAATGAACTTTCCTTGCTTAATCTTTAGATGTTTACCCTCTGGCTTAGTCAGTACAACGTGCATAACAAGTAAAGAGCGACTTCTTGGATTTATACATTATCGACTTTGGTTGATGCCAAGACAAATTATCGTGCCGTAACATAAAATATGCATGGATTAAGGAATAAGCCTTTGCCGCGTATGTGGTGATTTATATACACATTGTGTAGGTGTTGGGAAAGTATCGCGATGTTGTCCAAAAGAGTAATAATGTAACTGAACAAAGTTTGTTTATATAAGTAAACGCATTTTCGAAAACGACTCAAACAGTTTTATATAATTTTAGGTACAAGAAATCCTATTGTGCAGGTAACATCTTTGCAAAAATCTTTTAGTTTGATGTTTGAACGAAAATTCAGCTTATCCATGTTTTCAGCGATAGTACAATAATCAGAATTATTTACTATAACAATTAAACTTCTTTGTACCGTATTTCATTTAACAGCTGATTTAATTATTTGGAATTTGTATTTTTTGTAGGTTAATTAAAGTTTTTTAAAGCTTAACTATTTCTATTTGGCATTTGAAATACAACCGCTGTTTAGGCCTATCCAAAATTAAATTTAATTTAGGTTTAATAGATAAACTTAGTTTCGAGGTTACGTCTAGACCAAGGTGTAGTCAATTTACATTTTAATTAAAATTATATATTAAATAACCTAACTATAGTATTGAGAAGTTTGTCACGAGTTAAGCTTATTTAATCAGGCAGCGTTTGCTTAATACTGTATGTCTTATTCTTGGAATTAAACAAAATCCATCGAAATTGTCATTGAATATTTTTTCGTCCTTGTACGCACAACTATTAGGCTAATCATTACGAAGGCGGCGAATGTTCTATGACTAATTTATATAACTAGTTTCTTTTTCTCTTTGGTTATAATATGTGTTAAGTTACTGTAAATTATTGTTAGTAGGCTATATGTTTGCATAATTTTATAACAAATACTTGTTCATAAAATACTCCCAATTTGACAATAATCAGAAAGTAAGAGATTTATTTTTGAAATAATTTGATTTTAATATAGTTAAACTTACTGTATTTTAAAAATAAAGTCATTATCTATCTTGAATTATATATTTACTAATAAAATCGTTCGTTATGTCTCTTGCGTTATTGTTTATTAACATAAATGTACTTGAAATTAGAAATATTCTCTTTAACAAAAGATAAACCGATTATTGTTATCCACATGAATGATACTCCCAGTTGCATTATATCGTACTCTTGACAAGTCAATACAGGTAATGCGAAAAGAACGGAAAAATCAACGAAATATTATTTTATTTCAGTGAGAGGTACACCCACATAAGACATAACCAGTGTGTTACAAAGAAATTAATATGAGGACATGAAGATGAATTTTGATAAAATGAAACGTCAGTGTTTTCAGAAACTACTCTAAGCCAATATATACTGCATTAAAACGGGTTTTAAGATATTAATAAAATTGTTCAAAACAATCGAGACGTTTATAAATGTCTAATGGTTAGCCAGAATATTAAAATGATTACTTTAAAAGTAGCAAAAACCCAATGCTTTATATATAAAATATGAAGCAATTACAATTATTGACGCAGATATTTTGTTGTTTTAACAAAAAACAAATACAAAGTGGTGGTAATTATAACTATGTGAATGCCATTGTCAACCGAAACACAATGTAAATTATATGATAACAGTTTTAACAGCTACCCTTACAATACTTGTATTGTTTTTCTCCTTTTATTATCTGAAATGAGAATATTATATTGTTTTGTGATATTAGTTTAAGTTTTCTATTAAAAATGGCGTAAATTTACCTCCAGAAACTATGCATTTCATAATACTGTAATATTTTGCTATTTATTATTCAATTTAATTACCTTTTATAGTAGTCAAAGCAATTAATTCCTTTAATTTGTAGATACATTACAGCGCTGTTTCACCGTTCACAGCCGGCTTCATCAGGTATAGGAACTCAACACTTAAATAAAACACATAACAACACTGAACACACTCGATAACACGATACAAAAAAACACAATAAAATTTATCTTAGGTTTTCCCTTCGTCAAATGTCGTTTAGATTTTGCTCTGTTGTGGCCACGGCATAGATGAAGAAACAGACGATTGTTTTTAGATTTAAATTTGATACTAAAAATTAAATGCCATCATTTATTATAATTGTTAATAATAAAGTCTGTAGTAGTAGATTATTTATCGATAGCATATAATACGGTTAGAATATAGAATCGGATATTTCATGTTTATAGAGTAGGCTACTATGAGTCTCTTGACAGTCCATGTAAACTGCTCTATATAATATGTTGTAATTCATCTATGAATAATGCAAATGAAGTAAACAATAAAATTATTTAGATTTCTACTTTAAGCAAAGAGAATCCGATATTAAACCGTTATTTGTTTAAATGTAACGGTTGTATTTTTAGATAACAACATAATTTTTACTTAAAGAAAGATAAAAAACTTCCAACCTAGAGGTAAATACTGAGTCAATTTCAATAACCTCGTAAAAAAATGGCAACAATATAAACCCGATTACACATTTTAAATAATGGCAACAATATAAACCCGATTACACATTTTAAATAATGGCATGTAAAAATTTGCATATCCATATCATTTTGAAAAATTTAGTTCTCTACTTTGAAATAAAAATAATTAACATGTAAAGTCGTATTACTTTTATATTGTCAACTAAAGACAGTATGTTTGTTAATAGTTTAGCTGCTAAAACTCGAAAATATATTATTGAACACTATACTGCAGTAATAAATAATATTGAAATATTTTGAGGCCAGTCTACACCACAACTTTTACAGACACACACTAGCTAAACATAATCTAATAAAAGTTGTAAATTAGGGATTAAAATAATATGAAATAGTACTTATTTAAACAACAGAAAAATGTATTGAGCTCGAAAATCAGTAAGAAGTACAACGGTTACATTTCCTTCGGAGTGCTGTGTAATATATCTTTTCATACTCAAATAAATAATGTAAATATATCAGTTATGAAATATCGGCATCAAAGCAAATTTTGAATGACTCCAAATTAATTTCGTTAAAACTTTCCTGAAATGCACTTTCGATTCATTCTTATCAGAGATGGATTCACTGAGACAGAGGAGCGAGATTTACGTTTTTTACGCTTAACAACGTAACAACAATAAATTTACTTGTCATCTTACTAAACGTAATGTTCTTACATAAATCAACGTATATGATTTATTTTACACATTAAATTTACAAGCAATATATTTAACTGCTTTTATTGATATTTGTCCAAGTCTTAAAATATAAACTTAAAGTTCGATTTTACTAAATTATTCCACATTACTAACAAACATAGTGCAAACTTGCAATTTAAATACAAATTTTGTTCCCAATAAAAAAAAAACATTTCGAGACATAAAAAAGAACTAGTTAATTCATCTTTTTCTCATTTTCTTTTTTCTTGTTGTTTGATCAGATCTAAAGAGCATTTTTTCTAATACTGTATTTTATTCTGTGTATTTAATAAATGTTTTTTTCCTAAAATAGTTTTTCCATTGGTCTGATATTTTTGTTAGTATGTTAATAATAATACATTTATTTTAAATTTACATTTTACAATGCAGTAACGGATGCAAAAAAATTTAAATATTTAGTAGTGCTGTAATAAGAATATAAGTGTTTTTTTACTAAGAAATGAGGACTTTACTATATGTAAACAATATCTTTATCTTCTTTCACTCTATTCATTTCTGAGAAGCATTGAACAATACAAACTTTGTATTGGATGGAGATAGGTATTTCGATCACGCTGTAACAAAGTTTAGTGAGCACTGTGTACAACAAGAGGTCGACGGGAGGTGTTTATTACTCCCTGGAGTACAGACCTACAGTATCTTTCAAATTTCTATTCTTCTTTTGTCATGTTTCTAAAACTGTTTAGTTTTTAAATTAAAAACCCAAATATTCTTCTTATTAGAAAATTCAATTGCTGTATTAAAAAGTACATGAAATCCAATCCTTACCGTTACTAAAACAGTAATAATACTGAGATATGAAAATACTCAACCACTGAGTTGATATTAATACTGAGTAATATGTAATACTCAAATCACAGATATGAAAAGTTACCTGGTCTATTCGAGATTCCAACCAGGTATCTTATGATTCCACGTTAACCACTCGGCTGTGGCTTGCCAAGAAGAACTGAGAACAAAACAACACTTTAGTTACTTGCTACCGTATTGCCCATCTCTTCCCTTCTCCTCTCTCGTATAACATATACTGAAATGCAAGCCATGAGTTTGTCAAAACTTTGAGTGATTCTCCTGTATCGATAACAATTTATGACTTAAGCCCCCTATATTAACATATTAATGCCACCTTCAATTTTTATCTTTAAGCATCATTATGGTTAGCAATTTCAATTAATAATACAATTTAAATAGAACGATTTTAATTAAATTATTTATTAAATTTAAACTCTATTACAATATGTTTTCATATCTAATATGTGGTTCAATAAAAAGTAATAGTTAATTCTGAAAATAATCGTCATCAATAAGTTAACAATTTTGTGTGTAAGAAATATTTTTGTTATCTTAAATTTTTCGAAGATCATATCAGTTACTTTAGCTGCAACTTATGTGCAACCTAATCTAATCTTCAAGTACAAACTGAAGCAAACTTACAAAATTATAGCAACTCTTAATATTTATTAATTAGAAACAAAGCAAACCTTTAATTCGTTCAAGCATATAAACTTGATGCACATGCAGCCCAGAGTAGGTAGTGTATGCTTGGTAAGAAGCATTTCCAAAAGGTTTTTATTAATTGGGTAAGGAACAAACCCTTGACGTTACATTAAATTTTGTATTCATTTGGACTACTAATGTATCTAGTGCAGAACTGATAGGGTCTATCCTTTGCAATTTCCTTGCAATTCACCACTAAGTAAGATTTAGGAGAGAAAGTTCTAGAATGGCCAAATCTAAACCAAAACGTAAATAATTCGACCACGTAGCTGAACCGCTGACGTGAGTTGAGCGAATTTCCAAAATTACGTTTATAGGCCTAGGTTTTAAGATTTCAACCAACAATATGGGAAATAGGTGCTGAATAGCTGCCTATTTATACGAAATATATTAGTAGAAATTGTTTGCTCCTAAGCCTCCAGGTTCTAATCGCTCGATCCTTCGTTACACTCGCAGTGGAAAAACTAGCTTTGAAAGTTTGCACCTCGATCTTGTGGTCTCGAGTTATGAGCTTCGTTTCGCTTGCAGCGTAAAAACTCGCCAGTCGGCCTCGGATGAGAAGATGCCCCCAAGGTAAAATCCACCACGTGGCTTTGAACCAGGTACTTTTATGGTATTTTACTTTTTGATCAATTTTGTTGGAACCAAGTGAACTAGAAGGTCGCATAAAAAACCAAATGTGCAAAATAACATCCTACATTTAAATTTAAAAAAACTCTAAAAACAATTCATTCTATTAGGAAAATCTAAAAAAAATAGTTAATTCCGGTCAAAACAGTGCTTCCGATTGTTCGAGTTTTTTGGTTAACAAACTCGTCCGAGAGACGTAGACACCCAACACGTGTACTAAATTTGAAACAAATCGGACTTAAAATGCGGCCGCTAGAGTGCGAATACATATATACATCTGTACATGTATATATATGATTTTTAATGACATCCCAAAATGTGTTTTGGGAACCATGATCGGTGCTCATTTGCTACTTCCGACCTTAGGTCTTACCATAAGGGTCACTGCAATAGCTCATTTTTCCTATGGAAATTCGCTAAAAACAAATAAATGATAAGACAATCTGGAAACAGTAATTGATCTTTAACTAAAACCACAAGTAAACTAGAAATATGGAAAATCAGGAAAACTTTAGTTTATTTATATGAAACCTAGCCTAGAAAAATATAGGACGTAAATAAAGTCATATAAGTTTATTATATTAACAATAAATAACTAGTGGTTTTTTTTTAAACAAGTGTATTTGATTCATTTATTAACTTTTTCAGTTTGGACTATTGCAGAATCGAGAGTGGACCGACACAAGCAGTAATTGCCAACGTTGTAGCTCGACTGTCAATACATTTTTACTTTAAATTTCTAATAACAGTTGTCATATAGTAATTAATACAATGGTATTTATGTTTATGAACATAGTAATACCATTGACAACATTATCTTTACTAATACCGATCTCAAAACACACTAAAATTCGGACACACTGATGAGTATTCGGACTAAAATTTATTGTTTTCTATTGAATAATTAAGTCGTTAGTAGTTAGTAAAAGTAATTAGTTTATGTTTCATAAAACAAGCCGTCTCTAGAAGTAATTTCCAGATACCGTTGAATCAACGCATTAAATAAGAACGCGTAATAATTTGTTTTACAGCTGTTATCAATTAAAATTACAATTCTATCGCATGTAAATATCTGTTAGATATATGTATCTTGAAAAATAATGCAAAACAAGTATTGATTCAGAATAATAACGTTTTTGGTACTTGATCGACCGAACGAGAGTTTCTGGTAAATTGTGTGATTACTTTCGTTTGCTACAAGAGCTACACTTTTAACTTATTTTATCTTTTTCCTGCTATTTTTTAGCAAAATGAACGTAGTTAACGTTTTAAATACATGCAATACGTTTTCCAGTCTGAATATTCAAGTTTTCATAACCACTTATTAGTAAGTATTTAATGAATGGTGCTGTAAAGTACTATTAATTTTAAATATCTTTTCATCTGTCATTACATATCACTTGGTTTAATCTATGTAAAACTTAATTGAAAATTTGAAATAATGTTTAATGACGTAGTCTTGTTTTTTAAGAGGAAATATTCGATTGAAAAACATTTTAAACCTCCTGACCTCTTGGTATTATTATCTCTGCTCCTGACTGCTTTAAAAACATTAAAATAAAAAAATACATTTTAGTCACAAGAATTTAAGAGTTATAACTTTGTGACTTTTATAGTAAAACAATTATATGATTAATTTCCTAAAATAAATTCGATTAGTTTTAAAAGTTTTAGATTATAGATAGTTCAAAACAAATTGATAAACTGTTCCAAAATCATAATAATGTAAATTTATTTAAATATGGGTAGTAAGTGTAAAGTTTATGCATAGTTTAAATTAAATTTTAGTTTAAACTTTCTTGATTAGCCTACCACAGATAAAATACAGATGGTATTTTCTTAATGGTATAGTTTAATCTACTTTCTGATAAACAATAATTAGTATTTAAAATATAGATACAGTGACGAAAGATTTTGTAAATTATATATACGAGTATTTTTAAGATTCCTTGTTAAAGTCCTGTGATTTTTTTATATCTAGCTGTGTCTTTTAAAGAGTTGTAGACAACCATAAAGACGTGCTTTTCTTTTAATTTCTATACCTTGGCTTAAATATTTGTATTCGGTATTTTCCTCAAGCACATAATTTAATGAAAATAAACTGACCTTTGAACGTGAATCTCGTGTTGCGTGATACCGATATCACAACGTGTTCGGTTAGCATTTTCAGCCAAGGTTACATAGCCAGTGACTTAGGTATGAAAGTGTATTAACATGTCATTGGTATATTTATGTAAACTGCTGTAAAATTATGTTTAACTACAAATTAAATGGTTTATTAAAGACGTGTCCAAGCAGACTTCGTAAATGGGTTTAAGATATATATTTTTGACTAATAACGAATACAAAAATTTGACGTTTTAGAACAAAGTAACTTTTTATTTTTGTGTTTCGTTAAAAAAACAATATTATAAAATACTACACGAAACTTTGTTGACATTTAAATTAGTAGCAGAAAGGCAATCAAACTGTATTCCATATAATTTCAATTATTATTTTGCTTACTTTAATTAATTAATTTACCACCTTTGGGTATACAAATTTCTGTTTGTTTTGTTGATGCATAAATTAAATTTAATAAACTAAGATTCGTTTGTAATGTTTTACAAAATGTTTATTTAATAAATGGTTATTACACACATATTTTGCAAAAAAATACACGAAAATAGTTTAAATTTAGGGTATAAACAAACTATAGAATTAGTCGAGGATTTGTGTACAAATGTAAAAGTATTTATTATCTTCACGTTTTAAATGGAAACCAAGAAATTTAAAAATCCGCGAGATAACTATTTAACTCTCAATCCCAATGTTATCGATTGTTATAATGTATAAACTAAATTAAAAAACTTACCTTAAAAATTGAGGTTACGAAATGCCCTTGTTGGTTTAAAGTTTCAGGTTTGCTACAATATTTATTTAAGTTATACAATACCATAGCTTATATGTATACAGATTGGGAGAGTAAGGGAGAAATTGTCCAATTCTTTATCGGAAGATATTTATTTTAATACCGTTAATAAAGAAGTAGGAAAATCTATACATTGGCTATTTTTTTAATCAAAACACAGAAACAACTCTTTTGTAATTTCCAGAAACTCTGAGTGAACAAAAATTGAAACTATATAGGTAGAATAACATTCAAAATCTTTAAATTTTCACCCTAATATATAATTTTTAAATTGCTGCTGGCACCTGTCCTAGTCTAATATAAATAAATATACAAACTGCAATACCTAATTTCTTGTGCGAGGTTCATTCATTGTAATAAATATTTACATCAATTTATCAATTTTGTATATTTGTTTTTTACTGATTGTTTTATTTTTAAGTTATTTATGTTTAAGTATATTATGTAGTTTAGTTTCTTACTTACGGTGAGGCTTTACGTACTTACGTTTGATTTTCTGAATAATATAATAATTTACTTATAGTAAAATTGCAACTAAATATGATAGAAATAAAAAACGATAAAGTGTAACTATCTTTCGTGGATATAGTTTAATTCAAATAATAATAATTAATCCCAAAACAGAACTAGTTCATTAAACCATAGAGACTACATCTTTTCTTCGTTTTATTTACACCTTCGCTTCGCTCGCCAACCCCCGCTGTGACTCGCGTCAAAGCAAATGCAAACAGGTTATTTTATATAAATAGGCCCTACTACTAAATTCCAATATGTCTTATTTATTTTAATTAGGATGTAACGCAGTGGTTTCTTATTTTAAAATTCCTTAATTTATTAAGGGTCTATTCTCTAGTTTTAAGGAAAGTATAACAATCAACATTTTTACTACATTTTCACTCCTTAACAGCAAGCGGCAAAATGTCAATCTATGATACTTTTTTATGTATGTTGTGAGAAATAAATGTACAAATTTTCAGCTCACTAACTTTAAGGATAGTATAACAATTAATATTTATTGTTTTAGAGGTTGTTTTAACCCTTAAATCAAAATTAATTCTAGCCTATGTTACTCAAGGATAGTGTAGCTTTTTAATAGTAAAACTATTTTTTCAATCGGTTCTGTATTTTCAGAAATTACGCCCTACATACAAACAACTAAACAAACAAATTTTACCTCTTTATAATAACCCCAAAACTAATATGGTAAATAATGTTAAATGTTCATATCAAATTATTTCGTATGTTTTATAACAGCAGTTATAATAAAGGTTAAAAAACCAGCAAGGCTCAGGTCAACTCTTTAATAAAAACCTAACTTAAAAGTTAGAAATTTAAATAATTGCCTCTAAGTTTGAAATCAGCTGTTTTATCTGTTATTATTTAATTGGTTGCTATGGTAATAAATGTAAATACACGTGATGATTTATCAGTACAGGCCTAACCTAAGATTTTTCCGGGTAAATTTACAAATATTGAAAAAAGGCTATCGAAATGAATTCCGATGAAATAAAAATTACAATTCCTAATTTTTTTTTAATAATGATATTTATTTTCATTTAAAACAAACTGCACGAAAATTGTTTACATAGATTTGAAGAAGTAGGTATCCATAGGGTTTTAATCTATAAACAAAAAACCCAAAAAGGCTCTCATAAGGATGAGGTACAAATTACTTTTCATAACTTTTTAATAATAGTAGCAATATTCTCTTTTTTTCAAATAAACAACTAAAATTGGACCAGTAGATCTTTAGAAATATGTAGTATAAGTGTTTTAATCTAGAACAAAAAAAAAAAAAAAAAAAACAGCAAAAAGTTAATTTAAATAATTGCGGAGATGCGACGGTACCTTAAATATTTGCTGAGTTTGCGACGGAGCCTTAATTTTGGAGATAAAATAGAGCCTTAAATAATTGCGAAGATGCTAGGTAGCCCTAAATATTGGTGGACATGCGATGGAGCCTTAAATAATTGTGGAATTCCAATAGAACCTTAAATAATTGCGGAGATGTGATGGAGATTTAAATAATTGTGGAGATGCGATGGAACGTTAAATAATTGCGGGGATGCGACAGTGCCTTAAATAATTGCGGAGATGCGGCGTGGCCTTAAATATTTGCGGAGATGCGACGGGACCTTAAAAAAAGTGTGTCGTTGCGATGACGATGACGGTGACGCGAATTCAATCATTTTTCTCCATTCAAAAAAGTGCCCAACGCGTCTAAAGAAATTTTCACTTCAAAAAATCTAAAGCACTTATAACTACACGGATGGATGAAATAAAATTGACATTTCATAATTTTTTGATAATAATGACATTTTCTTTCATTAAAAAAAACAGCTATCAAATTGGACATGCAGATATCCAGAAATAGGTATCAATATTGTTTTTTAACCTAAAACCAAAAAAATCTCAAAAGTGCCCTAATAAATATACCCAAGAAATAAAATTGACATTTCATAAATTTTTGATAATAATGACAATATTTTCTGTCATTTAAAACAAACAGCACTAAAATCGGCCAGATAGATCTTCAGAAATCAATAGACATAAAACCAAAAAAACTAAAAACGTGCCCTTTTAAATATACCCATGAAATAAAATTTACATTTTATATGTTTTTAAATAATAATGACAATATGTTCGGTCATTTAAAACAAATAGCACTAAAATTAACCCGGTAGATCTTCAGAAATAGTTATCAATAAGGTTTTAACCTAAAACAAAAAACAAAAAACAAAAAAAACTCAAAAAGTGCCCTTTTAAATATACCCACGAAATAAAATGTACATTTCATAATTTTTTGATAATAATGACAATAGTTTCTGTCTTTTAAAACAAACAGCACTAAAATCTACCCGGTAGATCTTCAGAAATAGGTATCAAT
>JAGFPH010001284.1:84565-143300 GCA_018207615.1 Philaenus spumarius
TTTTTTTTAAATAGGCCTATTAGCTTTAAATAATGTTTAGTTTACAAAACTTATTATAGCAGAAGATCCCACTGTGTATTATAATAGCCTATGTGTAGTATTTATCAATTATCGTATATTTTTTGTTCGAAGACACCAATAAAAATAATGTTTATAAACATTTAATTTAATTTAATTTATGGATTTGACTTATAAGTGCACTTATGTATGCACATTGGCCTATTGTCTTCATTGTACAAAGCCATATAAATTATGAGTGAAACAACACATATTGACTTGTACTTTTACCTTCAAAAATATATAAATTATAAATAAAATAAGCATATGTGTTGTGTAATACTACATAAGTAAACATATGCACTTTTACATGTTGCATTCCGAATGAGCAAAAATACACAAGTCAATTTTCTTATTAAATAAAAGGATGAGCTTAATTTTATTTACCTCTTCATACAAAGTAAGTTTTTTTATTAATAAATATGTATCAAGTAAGTTTAAACATTATAATTTTTATTTTTGAAATAAATGTATTAATGTATAAAAGAAAGGTTCAATACAAATTCACTTGAAGTATTTATACAGCAAGAGATAATGTGATACATATTTTCATGATGGACGTTCAAAAATGATTGATGGCATTTACCAGTGATATATTGCAACCTGCAATTCTATACTTTGATATTAATCATTCAAAGTATAGTAAACTTTCAGTTTACGCAGTAAAGAGAGAACTTTTTTTGTGATTGATGTTAACATTGACATTGCATTTTTGTAAAATTCACGGTTATGACTTCATCTGAGCCTAAAAAAGTTATTTCTTTTAATGAGTTCTGTCTCTCTTGAAGTTCTCTGAAGTCAGACAACTTGTATTCAATATTCAGATTTTGATCACATATATCAGTTATCGATCAATGAAAGCGCCAACCAAAGAAAAGTTGAATGTTTCAAAATCAGTTTTTATACTATTACTTTCTCACTATACTAAAGTATAGTATAGAGAAAGTATAGTGATTGCAAAAAAACCGATGTTGAGATTTTTGTGGAAATATTCGTTTTGAGACCCCCTGAGTCCAAAAAAGTGGTTTTTAAAAAATTTCTGTCTGTATGTCTGTATGTCTATGTATGTATGTCTGTATGTCTGTATGTATACAAAGCTAGAGCGAAAACTACTCGATCGATTTTAGACAAATTTGCACCAGACATGTCAAGTAGGTCTGTATAGATGCACGAAAAACGGTTTTGAACAATTTTGAAAAACAACCCCCTTTTTGGCAAAAAAACTCCCAAAAAATCAGTTACAATTTTTTTATAAAAAAACGGTTCTAACGATTTTGATAAAATTTAATAATTTTGTATTTACTTTAAATGAAATCCAAGGCGTATTAAAGAAGGTGTGTGCATGCGCAGCTTCTCCTTCCACTCCAGCCTACCCGTGACGTAGGCTACAGTCAGAGCTCCAGTCTAGACTCCTTCCCCATATTTACCGCCGAAACCTGTATGACCTTCAAGCTTTTTTGACGTCAAATTATGTTATTAATTATAGGCAACATAGTGTATTATTGTAATAACATTTCTTATAATTAATAACCATTAATTATAATGCCTTTTTGTGCCGTGTTTGGCTGCGGTAACTCAAACAAAAAAAGACAGCTTTTTACGAGTAACGTTTCATCGATTCCCAAGAAGTGTTGATCTACGAAATAAAAAGCTACACTATCCCGATTAACATAGACTATAATTCATTTAATAAAAACATTTAGTATTTCAATATTTGTAAATTTAGTCGGAAAAAATCTTAGGTTAGACCTAGAATGATGAACCAACACATGTATTTACATTCATTACCACAGCGACCTATTGAATAAAATGACAGTTTGCTCCAATATTTCCATTAACAGCTGATTTCATACTTTGAAGCAATTATTTGTATTTTTAACTTTTAGGTTAGGTTTTTATTTAAGTGAGACCTGAGCCTTGCTGGTTCTTTTAACCTTTATTATAACTGCTGTTATAAAATATACGAAAAAATTTGATTTAAACATTTAACATTATTTACCATCTTAGCTTTGGTGTTATTATAAATCCTAAACAATTATTATAAAGAAAACATAAAATGATTATGTGTTAGAAGGTTCCAACGAGGTTGGCGTGCGGAGCACACGCAGGGGTTTCTCTTATTTTTGTATATTTTGGATTTATAACTAAAAAAATTTGTAGTATTTTTCTAAAACCCTTACTTTTGAAACTTTGGTTTACCAATTTGATTTTTTTTCTTTTGAAACGCAAAAATAGTTAGAGAAATTTGTTTAATTGTTTACATGGCAATGTTCTCCATACTTTCCTGAACAATAAAATGTATAATAGTGTACACTTTACATGAATAGGATACATTCTAAGTGATAATGACAAGTGTACAAGCAGTAAAAAGTGCCTGACGCTTAGACGGTTAAAACATATATTTTTAGAGTATTAAAATTGATTTATGTTCAAGTGGACAGAATTTAAGCCGTAACTGAAATGCTGTTGTATGTTATTAAATAATTTTAAAGCGTAACACAAATAAAATATTGGTTGTACAAATTATTTTATTTATTTGATGTATAACTCTTTTTAAAAAAATATATAGCCCTAAAATATGCTAGGATACAATTACAATTTAAAAAAATAATTACAAATTTATTTTAATACAGTAAAAAAAAAAAATATTTGTTAGTAGTCAAAATAAGTAATCCCGTGACAAAATTTTGACATAAGTAATCTAGGGTTAATAGTGAAATAAAACTCAATGTTGTATTCACCACGACTTTTTATTTATCACCTAGACTACTATTTTTTAAATTATTTCATTGAATAATTAGTTTATATTAATTTTTTTTTATTGTTTATCCTTGGGTAGGCTAACTAAACAATTACAATTTTAGATAATTTCAATTTTTGAAAAGTAAATTTAGTAGCCTACTAGTAACAGTAGGCCTACTAAACAACAAAACCAATAAACTTTAAAAATCACCATCTTATTGATGGTAAAAGGTTTTACCCTATAATAGAGATACTTAAATTTGTCAACTCTTTAAAAATTCATATTTATACATTAAACAAAATTTACCTGTTCACAACAATGTGAATAATAAATAACGAAGAGAAATGAGAACTAATAACAAATTAGATTAGCGTACATTCAATCGCCACAAGAAGCAAGTAACTATGGTTCTGATTACAATCTTATTATGTAGGACAGCTATAACTTTCATAAAAAAAATTGATGTCAGTATTTACTAAATTTTATTCTCTACATTTCTATGTCTTTGAATGCCTCCCGAAAGTAATAGTAAAAAACTTCCTCACTTAGGGTAGTTTTTATGTCATTCAAACCCGTATATTAGATTTAGGCATGTTTCAAAATTATACGCCTAGGAATATTTGACCATGGATATAGATCATTTTAATGCTCACTTTATTACCTTTCCATCGATACCAAAAACATAATTTTTAGACAACCATAAAGTATTTAATTCGCAGTTTGAGCAAAAGCTTACAATTGCGCTCGGAACTACTGGTTCAGTGTGTAGCACGTGACGTAGCTGCGCGGGCCGTACGAGTTCACGCTCCTCGATGCACACACCTTCTTTAATACACCTTGAATGAAATCAGCTTGGTGATATTTTAGATTGAGATACTTAACTTGGTAAATCCATATTGGACTTATACCTTTAAACTGGTAGTATAAAATATAAATATATTATAGAAACATAGCAAATTTATATAAATTCCAAATCAGTGTATGAAAAATTTAATTAAAAAAAATACGCTTTTTGATTACTAGTAAAGGTTTTTCCTATGGCAATAATCGAATAATGTAAATTTTATTTACTTCTGCAACTTGTACTAAAGGAGTTATAGGTCAAAATACTGTAGGCCTAGTTAGTGCTCAGAAATGTTTCGTCATATAGTAAATCTCAAAATCTGTATATGAAAGGAAAGGAAAGACAATATTGACATAAATGAAAAATAAAAAACATAATGAAAAATAAAATTTAAAAACATATAAGGTAAGACGAGTATGAAAACATGCTCATTTATAACTTAAAATTAATAATGAGGCATTGGTATATTTTGTTTACCAAGATAAACTGTAATCAAACTTGCAACATTAAGTCCACCGTGGCAAATAACCAGACTTGGGAAAGTTAACCAAAATATTAAACTGATTAAAGTTAAAGTTAATGCTAGAAAAAAATAACTGATTAAAGTTAAAGTTAATGTCTGAAAAAATTAACTGATTAAAGTTAAAGTTAAAAAAAATTAACTGATTAAAGTTAAAAGTTAAAATACGGCACGCCATAAGGTTTATTAATACGCACGCGCGACGTTTAATTTGATTAATCTCATTTTGTGATTCAAGTAAAGCTAATTAAAATACTTTTGTGAAATAATAATTTACAAGTATACGGTTCAATTCTTTGATTTATTCTCTACACTTTCTTATAATAATATTTCATTTTTGGGCAAAAGATATATTCCTAAATTTAAATTACTATTCAAACTAATCTTAGTTTTGTTAGCAGTCTTGTAGTAGGAACATAAAAACTGGCGTTTTCAAAATAAGAAATTTGAAATTGATAAATATTTTTTATACAGTTCCTTTTAGAACTAAATTATACAAAACTTCTGTACGTTTTGAAAAAATACAAAAAATTTTTACTACTTTTTATGTAGTTGAACCTTTTTCTTTCATTACTAAACATTTTTTGTTTCTTGAGCTAATAACTTTGTAAAATTTACATCTATCAATTTTTTTACTTGCATATATGAATTCTTTGAACCTTTCTGTACAAAAAAGCTATGTACACTTTCAAATTGATATATAATTACTATATTTGGCTAATTTTTGAAAATATGCTTGCAAACGTATACCTGCTAACTTTGAAAAATCAGAATCAGTAAAAACTACGCGCAAGTAATGTTGACCCTTTTTTAAGACACAACCCTGTATATAGCCATTATAACCTAATATCAGATTAATTCAGAGACAGTTAGTATTAAAATGGCTCAACTAAAAATTAGGATCACTTAGAAGTAGTAATTTCATAAAATGGAATAACTCTTTCGGCAATAATTATGTCAATTCAACTAACCTTTTTATAAACATGCATTAATAAAAATTTTAATAAGTTTTAGAGTGATACACAAAGGCTAGAGTAAAATGTATACAAACTTAATATTATTCTAGCTGCTTTTCAAATAAATGAATATGAATAAAATATTATTTTCAAATATATACACACTATACTATTTTTAAAAACCCATCTGAATGAACTTAATACAGACAAAAAAGAAACATTTTTCAAATAACCCATAACTACACAAACCAACTTTCCTCTATGTATAAAAAAATGTTCTTGGGTTGTCATAATGGTTGGCAATATCATTTTAAATAGGCTAGTAAATTAATTACACATTTCATAACCAGATCCCTATTCATGAACATTATTAGTACAATTGAATATAGAAAGTAAATAAAGCCACATATAGGCGATATAATTTTTGTGAGTAGTAGGCCCCTATAAAAGTTCAATTTTAAGAAATAAGGTCAACTAAGAACTTAGGACTTCTTGCTACTTTGGTTAAATTGATACGGTGGAACATTAATTTGTTGTTAGTTTACTGTTTCTAAAGTGGCAATGTCCTAAATAAATAAACTTAAAAAGTTAGATAGCTTTAAGAATTAGGCACAAAGGATTGAAACAGATGCCCGAATACAATTTGTGCCAATTTTATGAACTATCTTTGTTGAAATATTATTTTAAATACAATGACGAAAGTCAACAAAAGAATACGATGTCCGTATATTATTAGAGCTTAATTTTATAAAACGACGGTATTAAAACGCAATTTAATATACAACAGTGTATGTCCCCGAAAAATCGATGCCCGAATAAAATGTGTGCCAATTTTATGAACTATCATTGTTGAAATACTATTACAATGACGAATGTACGCAAAAGAATACGACGTCCGAATATTATTAACGCTAATTTTATAAAATGCCTGTATTAAAACGCAATTTAATATACAACAGCTTATGTCCGCGAAAAAGTCGATGCCCGAATACAATTTATAAAAATTGTATGAACTTAAAATTATTGAAATATTATTTTAAATACAATGACAAATGTCAGAAAAAAAGAATACGAAGTCCGAATATTATTAGCTCTAATTTCATAAAACGCAATTTAATATAGCGTATTTATTTAGCGTATGTCCGCGAAAAACCCTATACTCCTGAGAACAATAATTTGTTCTTATTTCTATCAAATACCGGCGTTAAAATTAAATTTTAATTTTAATTACAACCGCTAGGTCCGCGAAAAGGTTATTTAAATGACACTTGTAAAATTCGGAAAAAGTGGAAATTAAATGTCACTATTTGCGGGAATGAATAACAAGTAAAACAAATGCACTTCGTCGGGACTCCCACAGAAAACATAAATCACGGATAACTTTTAATCTCAGAAATGTTCAAAAGGTTTTACCGGAACTAAAATAAATAGAATTATTATACTAAAATAATTACGCCAAAGCAAAACTTAGAATCAAGACATCTCTGCAGAATGGAGAAGAAGGTCTTGACCAAATAATGTCTTATTATGCTTACTGCGTATCTATGATACATCACTGCTCTTAGCGCATGCGCATTATAAAAAGGGATGTTTTTTTCGTATCACTTCTCACTCTCATGTTCTCACAGATTCCGTGCGTCTAATATGCAAAAGACGTTGTAAACCAAATAAAAAGTTTTAATAATGTCGATAGTAACTCAAATTGAGTAATTTTAATAAATAACATAAAGAACATTTGTTTTTTTATGTAAAATAAATTAAATATTCTTTTAACAAAAATAACCGCTGAAAATAACGAGTATCCGTAAGACCGTAAAACATCAACGGATTCCGTAAATCTTACGGATAAACCGTAAAAGTTGGCTGGTAGAAACGCCCTATATATATGCAAACGCCCTTGAATGTATGCCCTATAATAAAATACAAATCTCAATAATAGACGACAAAAGTTCGGTAGACAATAACCTAAAATGGCTAAAGCACAACTTACCTTTAATTGGTTCTTAAATTTAAGGCAGAAGTTGCTGAAGCCTTTATTGTTTTAAATTTTGGTAAACACAATACGCATTTAAATGTTAAACTATTTCCCTCCCTTGTTATTTGTTCATAAAAGTTTGAAATGCCTGGCCACAATAAAGACATAATAAAATTAAAATAAAAAAGTAAAAAATTAAAATACTTCTACACTAGACCTAACTCACTTTTAAAAATCACTAACTCACTAAATAAAATCTAAACTGTGAATCACTACAACAGGGCAAAACAACTAAAAAACTTATACAAAATTATCCAACTGTAATGCCAAGCGTTATTGAAGCGTATACCCGAGGGCTAATTGAAGACGCTGATGGGCGTGTTGACGGAGTTGTTTTGTTTGTTTACGTTACCTTTAGGTACTCTTTACCGTTAGTTCTATCTTTCTTTAGACACCCCATCCCTTCCGGTCGGCCAATAAGCAATAAATAACCTAAACTTAGGAATATTGAATGTTGTCTCGCCATGCCCACCCACCTTGCCGCATTTCCATTGTGACGAATCTTTCCGGGCGTCACCAAATTAATTGAAGTTAGTTTTAATCGTTAACCAATATTTTAACGATTAAGAGTTAAAAGTTAATCAGTTTTAAAAGTAACGATTAAGTTAAAAGTTACCCATATTTTTAACGATTAATTTTAATCGTTAATTTTTTTAATCGTTAATCCCAAGTCTGCAAATAACCCTAGGTAGTTAAAGTTCTAAAATAAACTAAAGAACTAATTTAATTGTGAGAACATTATCAAGCGGGAGGAGTACCTATATCGAGCGGCTGACTTATTCGCGATTCGATAGCTTGCTGTGAAAATACGGAGATACATTTTATAACAATGCTTCATAAAAATAAGGTACAAAAGGTTAAAAATAATTATTTATGATCCCAGAAAAAAAGATAATATTGATTTTATTATGATATAAACAAAGTAATTATAATACCAATTCAACTGATAATATTGACGAAACAGTTTCTTATTGCTACTTGTTACAAATGCTTTGTAAATTTAAGCTAAAGATGTTTTAAACAAACTGCAGAAGTAAACACAACAAGATGTAACAGAATTAAAATATTTTTATAGTAGCAATAAACGCTCGCTGCCATCGCAGAACTCATCCATCTTTTTCAAAGTAATCTCGCGCGACTTCACATTCATTTCTTCAATAAAAACGTCGTGAAGGCATACGCTCTTTCCTTATCAATCATCTCTCGCTGTGGCAAAGGCTAGAAGAGGCGTTTCTTAATTGTAACATAAAACATGTTTGTAGTTAAATTATTTCGGGCTATTCACTAAAAATATTTTTAAAGTCATTGTAATGAAGCTTTGTTTAAATAATGCGACATTTCTCCTGTATATCACTTGTATCAGAAAAATAAAGCCACGAAAGTTAGTTTTATTTATAGCAACATTTCAACTGGGGAGAGAATTTAACTTTTATATATACTTACGTAATCTTTATTCAGAATAGTAAATGAATTGTCCATTTAGATGAAAATTTATGATATTGGGTCAGTATATTGTACAAAAGGGAACTCAAACTGTGTTTGTCTTAATTTATTATTCGGCTTTGCTTTTATTTGTTCGTAAGCTATAGTTTAACCATAATTTAATAACAGCTGAACTATCTTTAAAGTTTAGTTAGAATTAAAGATACAGAGTAAATATATTCTCAATAACTATAAATAAATAGGCTACATTATTTCACTTACGTTTTATTGTATGTTTCTATAAATATGTGGATTAGTTTTGGTTAAAGGAATGGTATATTATTGAAATATTTATGTAATCTATAATTTTAAAGCTTTCCAATCGGTTACTGTATAATGTAACTGTACCGTGGATAACCTCAACACAAGACAAAGAAACTAATTATGAAACATTAGTTCATAGGTCAAAATTATATTTAATAACTATTTAAATTTGTTAGTTTGAATAAATGAATAAGTTAAATAAATACACTTAAATAACATAGCTTTACATTCCTCTCATCTTAAAATACTACTAAAACTCCTTACTTAAAAAACCTTTAAAGTCACAAGTATAAACAATTATAGACAAATAAATCATCTTTAGTTTGTGTTTTACGTTATTTTGTTCTAGTTTAGGTGATGAATATTGCAGATAAAAATTTTAGATTTTTTCATACATTTTAAAAAACTTAATTTTATGTATAGAGTCTAAGCACACATATTTATATTAAAAAATATTGCTACTTTATTTGAATGGAATGTGGTTATCATAATGAGATGAATTTTAAATTTCACTATAGCTAAACACAAATTTAACACTTTTCAGTTAAATTTAATGGTAATGAAAATACAGTTGGTTTAAATGTTTAAAAACAAATATACATGCAGACAAAAGGTGGGAAAGTCGACGGTAGTAAGTTGAGTAATTATATAGGAATAAAGGTAGATACTTTGGTTTTAATAAGTATTATAATATTTTATAACTAAAATAAACGGTATCAGTTAACTGACACAAACTTTCTCCCAACTTACTGTAGTCAAAATAATATTGTTTTTAATCATTTTATTTACTACTTTTTAGAACAAAACACAAAAATAATATTCTACCTACGTCAATCGTATAAAAAAATTATTGTCCCAGACGGGTTCGATCGCGTGACCTTTGAATTACTGGCCGTGCTCGCTACCGTGGTGCTACCCCTATGCTAGATTGACAATACAAACTTGTTTATTTTTAAACATTTCCCCATAATTATAAAACGCCGAAGTTTTGATAAAAGCGGGTGGTGTCATTTTGTTTGGCATCTTAAGCACTATAAATACTGAAAATTTGATCAAAATCGTTAGACCCGTTTTTGAGAAATTTGCATTTTTGTCGTTTTTTATGGGTTTTTAGGGGTAAATTACAATTAAAAATTAAAAATTCCAAAAAAAGAAAAAAAAAAAATAAAACGCCTGGAGATATTAGGGTTTAGTACCTACATACCAAATTTCATGAAAATCGGACCAATAGTGTCCTCTCTGGTCGTGTATAAAAACACTTTTTTGGGTTCAGGGAGCACCAAAACAAAAAATTCCACTAAAAATATTTTTGGGTTCAGGGAGCACCAACACAGATAATTGCACTAAACATTTTTTGGGGGTTCTGGGAGCACCAAAACAGATAATTCAATTGAAAATTCAAATTCGAACATTTTTACGAAAACAATAATTTTTCCATATACTACGTATAGGGTGGAGAAAGAAAAAACTGTAGTTACGAGCCTCTATATAGAGGGAATATACTTAAAAAATATGTATTATTTTAATGAACTAGACATATAAAATTACTTATCAGCTTTAAGAATGTGATTAGACCTAACAATGCTTAGAACAAATGGGAAATGTAAGTTATAATCTTTTTTAAACTATTTAGACACAATTTACAATTACTACAATATATATACCTATAAATAATCGTCAACCAAAATTTCTTTTATAAAATGTCTATATCTGGATCGTTCTTAGTTATGGAGATTGCACAGAATTTAAGAAATAATACATAATTTATACAGTAATAGTTATAAAATACATTTTTTACCCTAAACAATTATTATTTAGTGGTAATAATTTACCTTCTTCTTTTATATTTTACGGATACAAATATTTTATTTAACCTAAGTTAATCTATTGAAACATTAATCAGAAAATCAAAATACATGTTTGGACCCAACACTGATATTCATTTCAAAGCACGTTACCACTAATGGAGTTACTGTAGTACAGTTTTGGGAAAGACCATTTGTTTCATACTGCTGACAAAGCAAATGAAATCGATAAGGCGGAGTTGCAACTTGCCGGTGTTTGGATAGACCTGTCCTTTTATCTGATGGTCCAGTCGGTTCTAATTACAAACTATGGAAATCATTTTTTTCTTCTTGCTTTAAAATAACATAATATGAATTTTTAAATTTTTTAGGTTAACCTAAGGTATTATGTCTACAAATGTATACAGATTTTTGGATTAAAAAGAGCTGTTTTTTTATGGAAGCCCTGTTTCATATTTAAAGAGGAAATTGAAATTACATACCCCAATCCCCAATTACGTAAGACGTAATGTTTATCCTTTTTGGCCTTATTAAGTTTAGTTTGTTTTAAAAGTTGTGTTATTAGATGTATATTATTTAAACTAATACTTAAACAAATAGGTTAAAATCAGAACCATTAAATTTAAAAAGTAAATTTTTTCCTGTGTAATTTATTAAATATTAAAATTTTACTTATTTAAATAAATAAACAATTCTTCTTTTGAATAATGTATAACTACATTTTTAATTATAGTAGTTAATTCCATGAATGTAAGTAAATGAATGTAAAATACATTTAAAATAAATAATTATGAGTGGCACAATTTATAGACACTTCATTTACTCGTCCATCATCATCATCATCAGATAAAACAATCTTAACTCTAACTTATATTAATATAATAAAGAATTACACAAATATGGATGTTTTAAATTTAATACAATTCCTTAGTAATAAAAAAAAAACTCCACGTCTTACGGCTCACTAAAACTAAACCGTACCATTTAAAAAATAAAACATCCCAGCTTTTTAAACTTCCCTGATTTTTTCTGAGTTTATTTGCAATATTTTTAATAGATAGTTCGATACAGTGGAAGTTTACAAAATGCATTATAGTTAAAGGATGTGTGTTGTATGTTCATTGAAGCACATGTTATACTTTGGGTGAAAGCTTGTATTAAATACATAAGTTTATTCAATCTCGAGGTTTTAACATGAACTTATAGTAAGACGTTAATGTAAACTGTTTAGACGCTCCATTTTAATTAGTCTCTCAGATCGTTTTGTATTTATTCTGTGCTATTTACAAAAGTAGATTATAGTTTACAAATTGACTTATGATGTTTACCTTATTTAAATATAAATATATTTCCTTTACAATTAATTATTGACAAATTCATTAAACTAAATGATAACAAATCATAAATCAGTTTCCTTATATAAACATTTGATAAAAATTTATTAATTTATTTTATATTACTGTAAAATAAATCTACATGACTTGTTCTTATTTAACATATTACATTGAAGATTATTGAAGTACTATGCTTTCAAGAAGCCATTTCTTATGACGAGTAAATTAATTACCTCTGTTAACTATTAGCGTAGCTGAATACAAAGTACAGGTAGCATGTACAGGGCCTACATTGCGATGCTATCTTTAGTAAAAAAACGAGCTTAATATACAACTTTATCTCAAGTATGCTAGCTGCAGCGTAACTGTTTAGTTAAAACTTTTTGGCAAAGTGAATAAAAGTAACCAAACACACTTAATGTTATCAACCCATTCTAGAATATTTGAACAGTCATAATTTGTACGAAATATTTAACACAAAAACACAAAGCCCACACGCTAAGACTGGAGATAAAAACAGGACGACATAAACTATTATTTACGCTCCCCTTAGTGTGATTTTTGTTGCTGTTGTTTAATAATATTGTTTTAGTACCACGATGAGTATATTTGCCCGAAACTGAAGTAGATTAAGATCGAGATCTTTGACGAACGTAAATGTTTAAATTTTTGTGTGTATGAAATATTAGTTACATGACTTGAAATGGAATGATATCCTTTAAAACCCAACTAACTTATTTGTTACTGATACTTATTTTCAATTGTAAACTACTTGACTCACAACCAAAATACATTTAACTAGCATCCCATTCACAACCCCCTGAAGAACCATTTAGTTTCCAGGTTATAACCTGAAACTGAGCTTGGACACAAGGATTATTAACTTAACAATTAATTCGATTTGAGATGTGAAACGAAATTGAGTTATTTAAACATGTATATTTTAAATAATAGTTGTAATTCGATACAGAATTACTAGTGGATTCTGACTCTAAGCTAAATTCCACGGAAACTATCGGATAGTTAATTGACATTTTCAGATCTACATTTATTTTGTGTTAGTAAAATAAGTATTTGAATACGACAGTAATAGATAGTACAACTAATATTATTATTCGCCTTATACATTAAGACTAAAATTTACAATCTCTTTATTACAAACTATTTTGATTTCCTGTTATACATTTTGTCATACATTGCCTTAAGGTTGTAGCGCATTTTAAATATTGTTAGTATAGTTTATACAAGACCATGAAGCCATGCAGCTTTAGAGAGAGAAATAATCGACTTAACTTGTTTTTGAGTTAAGTTGAAGGTTAAATCTTTACAGGTAATTCTATTCCGATGGAAGTAGGCTCTGTTTCTTAAAATTTCGTCCATTCTTTAAATACTTAAAATTTAAAACTAGTATCAGAATCCGTGACTAATGTAAGAATCGGTGTTTTAATGACATTAAAGGAATTCTAAAAAGTAATAATGCAACATCATTAACACTATTTTGTTACTAATGACTAGACCTTTCAACTTGATTAAAAAATAAGTAATAATAATAAAACAGATATTATTGTTTGATAACTAATAAGTAGCCTATTTGTAACTCTTCATATTTAGAGAATAGTTTTATAATTTAACAGTGTTGAATTTTTAATTATTACACTTCATATAGAAGTTAATTTTATTTAAAACAATGTGGGAAATATTAAATACATGTACATAATTCATATGGTTTCTAAATAGAGAAGTTTGAAATAGTTTCCAATTTGTTGAATTGTATAAACAAATGTTTATATATCTAGAAATTCTAACTTGGTTTAGAAAATGTGAGGTCCAAATTGAGTTTGATTAATTTAAAAAGGTAATATGTCTACACATAATTAAGCTTTTATGTAACACAATAAGTTACTATATTTATTTTTGTTTAGAAATAGTGCAGCAACTCACAATGTTATTTGTTTAAAATACACCTAAAATAAGAAAGTAGACACAATAAGTTCATTTCGAAAATGTATTAACATTGAGTCGTAAAAACAAATTATTACAGACGTAGATAAAAGTACACCAACACGATACAGCGAGGTTATAAAATCGAGTAATTGTAATACATTTTTACAAATAAAACTAGGCTTAGTGGCTTTTAAAGCGGTAAAGCAATAAACCGACTTTAATGCGGAGACATAGAACTCAAACTTGTTTCACAATTCAAAGAATTTAATACATTTTTATCTTTTATAGTTGTAACTTTATTTTATGTATAGTTTAATTGCAATCGGATATTGGGTTATTTATTTAAACGGAAAACAAATGCATTATATCTCATGTGATGTAAGTAATATATATTAAACATAATTTAGAAGTATTGATGAAGCCTCCTACGATAAGGTCAGTCAAAGCTAAATTCTTCAACAAGTTTGTCGTCGTAACCTGATATCGTAAAGTCGAATATTTTATTGTTACACGCTTTTACGGGATGTTATACATCAGCGTTTTTTGCAAGATCACATTTTGAAAAATATTTGAAAAGTCACCGATTTATCCAACGACAAATTTTGCTGAACACGACTATAAACGCGCAAGCAATCGGTCGGAGCCTAGTTGGTGGGAGAACTTCGGCGCTGCCGTAAGTTAGCCAGTAGCACCGACTATAGAATTACTTTAATTCTATAGTCTGTGCCAGCAGCCAGTTAGCCAGTGGTTTCAAATATTATTATTAAAAAATATGCAAAATCAATATACCTGACAGGGCCCAACTTGTGCATGGTTAATCTGCATACCATTAACAGCTATCATTCTACACAACTGCGAAGCTTTCACTTTTAAAAAATGTCAAAATTATATTTAAAAAAAAGCATTTTCCGGTTTTACTCAGTAAAAATGCACCTATCAAGACTTACAAAGTCTTATTTTAATTTACTACAACTTTTCCATTGAAAGTATAGCGTTCATCCAGTGATTGACAAAATATTGACGAAAACCTAAAAAGTCAACATTTTAACAATTTTTGTTGTTTTAATAATTCCAAAATGAAAAATCAATGTTTTCAAAGGCGATCTTTGCATCTAAAAAGTCATAAAGCAATAGGTTTGCTGTTCAATTTAAAAAAAATCTAATATAAAGTAAAGACCTTAAGCAAACAAATATAAGCCTTATTTACACTTTGTGAATGAAATAGAAAAATAAAATAGATTTTGTAGAATCGTATGACATTTACGAGACCTATTTGACTTCACGTAACGTTATGGAGAGTAAAATATACATTTAATTCTGATCCATAGTGTTTTTAAAATAAAAACAATTATTGAAGACACATCAGTTTTAGTATACCTACTAAAAGAAGTACCTATCTAATATTAATATAAACTAATCGAAATTTAGAAACTATGAGAATGTGCTACATATACACTGACATGTGGTGTCGTGGATGGGGTTAGTAACCACCAAGGAAAATAATGGCAATTTATTGAAGTAGTGAAACAAAATATTCCTCAGGGTAGTAATATAAGCAACATTACATGAAGGTAATTTGGGCTAAACAACGCAAATAATGGAATAAAATAGGTTATAACCAGTTTGCTAAACCCAATAAATAAAGTTTTAATGACCGATTTGAAAGCTAATTTTACTCTATAATCCAGTTTTAAGGAAAACTAACTACTGCCCCTAATGCAATACCATTAAGCAGCATACTATTCTTGTTTAGAACACATGGAAACTCGTGTATTAATTGTTTATCGCTTGTAATAATTACAAAACATGCCACAAAGGTTTATGAAATCACCTGGTTTTAGATGAGCACAGTTTTATTTGCGCTCACGATTTGTATTTATGTTTCTAAATATTAAATTACAAATAATTAATTTTATAAATTTACGCTTTAAAAGTAAATAAAATTGATTAAAACTATAACTCAACTCATTATTAACAGTTATTCAGCCAAATATAAAAGTCCACAATTACAAATCTTCAACTTGTCTTCATAGTCCCTGATTTATGTGCCAATTAATTTCTAATTATCTTTAGCTCCTTTTAAATTCCAGGAATCCGGAGTTATGAAACATAGAACAGTATGATGGAGATTAGTGAATAATATTATTCATGCCCTTGTGTACCTTAATGTAGCTTAACGAAATTATATTAATACTTAGTTTGACGTTAATGAATATGTTGAAAACTACGGTTTTTAAATGTTTTCTCAATTGTCAAGAACATCCCCAATTGACAGCGTTTGCAAATGCCCTAAATGATAAGCGACTGTATGCTCTATCATGGATGTGGATTATACTATTTATTTCGCTAGTAACAAAATCTCTATTTTTTTCTTTTAAACTAAATATTTGTCAAAACTTCACTAATACGTTTTAAATTACTATATAGTTTTGTTTTTAAATAATTTAAGGACTTGGTTAACACTCTTTAATCATAATTATAATTATGACACTCTGTATTGTACAATCATGTGTCAATTTTAGCTTTATTTTGGATCTACTAATTTTCACAATTTCGATAATAAAGAAGTGACAACATATTTCAATATAATTTGAAATATTTTTTTTGTATAAATCTATTATTGAACACTAAAATATATCGAGATTTAGAATTTTGCCATTATTATAGTTAAATTTGACAAATAAACCCTTGTAACTTCAGAGTAGTTATACTATTGTATGTTGTACATTAACAATATTAGATTTTACGAGTTTACATCTAAACCTTAACTCCATGAAATGCCTATATTACTTAACGAGAAGCTCAAGACGCCTAAACTTGACACCTTAAAGGTAAGGGATGATTCAAACAATAGCGATATAACCTGTATTTGTTCTGATTGTGTTTTAAATGTCAGATCATATGTGTTATAAGTTGTTAGTTAAACATATGAAATAAAAACATTAATAGAGGTGAATCTTGGCGTTATGACAAGTTAAAACATGTTAGGTCAATTAGAGGTATAGCTAAGGGTAACCGCATACCTTGAAGTTGACTGGAGTTTGACCTGCGAGAAGAGCTAAAATGTCAGTATCTTTGGAAACAATTACTACGTTATTATATGCAGTCATAGCAGAATGGATCGCTTTCACAACTATGTCAACATCCGCATCAGCTTCAATTTGGCTTGACATTATTCCGGCAACTGCCAATTTCTTCTTCAGTATATTAATGAGCCTGTATTTATTTTCGCAATTACCCAACAATTTTTCCTGGGCTATTTTCAAGGTCATAGATTAGGAAAAAACGAATAGTGGCTGAACAATACATGTTTCCCCGATTTCGTTCACTTGATCTTGTTGTTACTTCGTTGTACCCGTCAAATGTAACAAAACTATTCTTTCCAAAATGTTTCGATACATATTTAACGTATTTTTCACAGAAAGATATCCGGATATTTCTCACCCAGGTGCCTCACTTCACTTTATGTATGAGCATTCAGCCGTTTATTATGTAGCTTCATTAAAGGTGACAAAAAATATTCTCTAAAAAAATATAACATAAATAAAGTTTGACTTTGTATTTAATCCCTCAATACCAATTACTCTGGCCAAAATTTGAAATAGTTCTGCTTACAATCTGAAGCATTCAAGAGTGTAAGAATTATTTTTCGTTTTTACCCTCCAACCTTTTACAAGAAAACCAACAATATTCTACAAAATTATACTTTGGGCCGCCCAGGGCATCAGCGACGGTTTTCCCTAATAGAGCCAACAAAGAGCATTGGCAATATTTTCTGATGTCAGATTTTAAATCAGCAACCTCAAAAACGGGAAACGATTTCCAAGTCGTTTTCTTAACTTTTAAATTTTGTCTCCTGGGCCCATTAGGGCCGCCCGATCATCGGCGACGTTTTTCAATATCAGATTCCGAACCACCGGCCTCAAAAACCCCTGAGAAGTGATTTTCACCACTTTTTATCAATTTTTAGATATTTAAAAAAAAATGTCAATCCGAGCTGTATATTAAAATTTATTCACTTTTTTCTAATTTTTCTGGTCTACACCAACTTCCCAGCGTTTTTACGGAAATCTGATATAAACGTTTTGCTACAATGCTGTGAATTTCCTAAGAGAGTTTTAAACTTATCTTCTCAAGTTCAGTCAGTTTGGAAGACTGTTTAACTTGTCAATGTTAGAGATGAGTATATTCCTAAGAAGCTCTTGAACCTTCAAATAGTTTTTGATTTTATATTTATGATTTTGTGTAACCCATTTGACTAATTTCTTGGACTCCAACCTGTCATTTAATTTCACTTCCAACGTCTATGTTTTAAATCAAATATAGTGCTATAATTAATTCTCTAGTGTTAGTGTTTTGTAACCAAAATGCATCTTTAATATTTATAATTTGTAATACAACCTCCTACACGTTTGCAATAACCTTTTCAGCTTTAAATTATTTTATTACAACGTATTTTCAGTCACTCAACTCTCACCTGTTCTGAATTATGTATTTTCACTATACGTTTGAATGGTGTTCAATTATTCATTTTCTAGTGTAGCTTCATCTTTTCATGTTTTATCCATATTGTGGTTCAACCATAGTGTTGAGAAATTAGTTTTCTGTATGCTGGTCTGTTACGTCATAACTAACTTAATATTAAAAGTAAAATAAAGATAGTTGTACAGTTTATCATATTCACTAGTACATAATAATCATAAGTGTTTATTGTCAAACACGATAACAACATTTATTATAAAATGACAATTCCAATTTCTAAACATTATTTTTTAATAATGATAAAATAGTAAACTATATGAAAATTAATCAATAATAAACACTAAAAAAGTGAGCATTTTAAAATTCTTTTCTATTAATTAAAACTGTATGAATTCCAACAAGTCCCCCTCAAACACGACAGAGCGAAATTATTAATATTGGTTTTGAATAATCGTTGCAACACCAACATGGAACAGATGTTTACAGAAATAGGAAACTTTTATAAAGAAATCTGTTCTATTGGTAAATTACATTGCAGATTTATAACTTAAAATATAAATTATATATTTAATTGATTACCATTGGCTTCTATTAATTTAAACACATATTATATGCGAGTTTTTACACCTTCAATATGTCAGATGAGTACTGTACAGTATTTTAATCAAGGAGTTAAGTAGGCAATTTGGTTACACGAAAAATTTGCTTTGTATCAAATAAAACGAGTCTGATATAGTGCGTGAGATTCCATGTGAACTGTTAAGTGCGCAGAAGAGGGGAAGGTAGAACACAAATGTATAGCAAGATCTCGTGCGCATCCATCAACTATGGGCCACATGGAATCTCATGAACTGTAAGTGATGTGCTTAAAAATTCATAATGCTCAAACTTTGTTAGCTTATAAAATAACTATACATTTTTATTATTTAAGTCAACATAAAATTATCAAAATATATTTTAATTAAGAATTTCTAAGTTACATATAAAATGCATAAAGAATATTTTAACTATGTATGGTTTAATATACATTGTTCTAATTATGTGTACTTTAAGATGCATTGTAGTACTAATAATGCGTATGTAATGGTTGAATAATAAACTTAAACAAACTAACTCGGAAAAGTAAAATTAAATCAAAGTGTAATCTCTTTAGCGACACAAAGCATCTTCAACCTTTAAGTACCAATACTTCACTTTATATTTAATACAAGTCAAAGATTGTGATTTCATCTCCCTCCCGCGTTGTACATATCTGATTCTGAGGCAATTTAATACATTTTCCTAACGGAAATTCAGATTTATTTTTCCTCAAATATCATCAATTTAATAATCAATAATTATACATTTATTTCTAAACGTTGGTGCTCGGTGTACCGTATCTAAGAGATATTAATGAAAATTAGAGTTTCTTAAATTTTATTCAAATTGGAAGTTTAATTTAGGTTATATATACAGATATAAGCTTAAGGATCAGCACTATTTAACCAATAGCCACAAAATGTAATATAAAATTCGTTCAGATGTCACGTAAATGGACATATAGTTTAAAGATATTTTGTAAGATTCTTTTGTAGCAAAAAAGTTTCAGTCAGTAATCCTTAGTTCGTGGAATTAGCCCAAATTTGTATCAAATTTAATAACACAATCCACTGACTTTTTAAAAATCCTCTTACTAGCCTCCTTTTAAATGAAATTTAAATACGAGAGTTTGTATGTATGAAATGAAAAGTCATAAAAGGGAATTCCAATTAAATAAAGAATTTATTAATTTGCGTAAAGTTAAATTTTGTGTAAGTTTCAGAATTTGGGGTTTAGAAAGGCCAGTGTAACTGTAGCAGTTTTTTCTCAATTATAAAACTTTAAATTTCTTCCAATGTATAGTAAAATGGTGTCCCGACCTCAATTTCCAAATTTGATTATAGAAGTGTTGGGTTTTAAATTAAGTAGATTAATGTATTACCCTATTCTACTTGTGGCAGTGAGTGAGTTATATAATTAGGTGAATTCCGTCAATTTACAAGAAAGTCATTGTACATATAATATAAGTGTAACACGATGTTTTATTTATAATTTTTTTTACTCGACTCTAGTTTGATTGCCTTTGTATAAGTTAAAAGAAATTACAGTGTTTATATTGCTTGTTTTATGTTGCTTAATATTGCATGTTTCGTACCTGCAAAACTATAAACTGCATCAAGCATGCAATGTTTCAGCGACATGAAACGTGATGGCAGGTCATCACGCTGCATAAGTATCTTGCTTGGTAAATTAGTTTTAATAGTGGTGGTAACATTTTAATACAAATTATTATAAATCTAATTAATTATTTCTATATAGCTAAGTTATTGTTTTTCACATATTAACTCATATTTCGATAAGAAAAAATGGGTGATTAGTAAGAACAACACACGTTTCAAACATTCTATGTGTTTTTGTCTACTTTACTTAAATTAGAATGTGAGAGGTTTAACTTTCGAATCTGGTTCGTTGACCCCTCAGCTAGCTACAACGTCGCCTAAATATTGGTTAAGTAGTTCAAGTGTATAGTTATATAACATTGTATTCCGCTGTTTACATATATATGCAGATACATATTCATTTAGTATACGAAGGTCAAAACCACAATTTTGTTCCAAAAATAAAAGTAATTTTCTACTTGGATTAATAGTTTACATCCTCGTATATAATAAAAAGTTAATATTTTACTGAACACCCTCTTTTTATAAAATTTATTTGCAATAATGATTCCATTGTATATTTTGTGTTTATAGAAAATTTTTTACAGAATGCAACATTTAGTTTTATAAATAATGAAACTTAATGTTAAAATAAAAATACAAACTTTCAGTGAGCTCGTTTATATTTATTCGTGTAACTACACATGTTATAATTAAAAGATATCGATTTTATATGTACCTAAAATGAACGAATGAAGTTGGTTTTGAGAACTAGGCAACAATTACCATTTTGTAGGTCAAAATTTGTTTCGGATTAACATAATTCTGTTATGGAGGCACGTTTAGATATTCCTATGAAAGATTGAGCAAATATAAAATATAGGCTATAACTTTTAGTCCTTGAAGTTAACATAAGTGAATCCACTCATATTTTATATCGCAAAAGCAATAAATACTTAAATTTTAAGAAGAGCAGGTCTTATGGACTCAATTCTAATAGATTTTTTAACTTGAAGTTGTAGTACAGCAATGAACCGCGACGCAGCGCTGGCAAACCATTTTGTCAAGAGCGAGAGAGTGCGACATACTAAGCGTCGCTTTCGCTTTGTCTGGTCGCCATGTGTAGATATCGGCGTATATCCTGGCACTTGACCTCGCTCTGGCGTTATGGGCCGGGGGTGTGGGGGAAGGATGGAAGTGGAGAAAAAAAATAACACACCGTTTTGGAACTGGTTTATCTATACCCGCCGGGAGTACTGATGTTTTTAGTCAGGTTAGTAGAGGTTTGCTCAAGTGCCAGCTTACGCGCCAGTATCTGTACCAGAGAGAGAGGGGAAGAAAACTTCATATCTCTCTCTCGCACTTCACCGCAAGTTAAATGGTTGGCAGCGCTTCCTCGCGGTTTATTTCTGTACTACAACTTCAAGTTAGAACAATCTATTAGAATTTAGTACACAGGACCTGCGCTTCTTAAATTTTAAGTATTCATTTGCAAAAGTTATTTATGCGAGTATTTATCTACATGTAAATACGAGTAATGAAGGTGTGATAAATATAATACTGCAATTTAATTATTAAGTTTAATGCAGTCAAAAAATATATTTAAAATATGAATCTCATTTCCAGACAACTTTAATAAGGAATTTACAAAATGAAATAACTCAACACTAGTTAAATACATACTATAGTTTTTTTTATTAAATCTTACTACAAATTTACTTAAATAATAATATCGTGTTTTTTTTTTTAGTACAATAATCAATCTTTCCCGATTATTGTCTGCTTCACTCTCAGTTTTGCATTTCATTGAGAAATCCTAGTTTTCTTGAGAATAAAGTTTAATAGTTAAACATTAAGTAAAGGGAAAAGTATTTCAGTTCTTTTTTTGCTTTAGTTCACAAAGCAGTAACGATAGTATAAATATAATACTATTCGTAAATATTGATATGTAGTAGCCTATGTATGTACGTATGCAATATTTCGTTAAGCATTAAAAAAAAATATAATAATGCGATACCAAAGTTATACTATTCTTTATTTGTATTACTTTAAACATTTAAATTATTCGTAAACATTTTAATTTTACATTAGTAAAAACATTAATTCCACTTATAGTATAAACTATTACAATTTAAAAAAAGACTATTATTTCAATATTTTTTATTATAACTTAATTACATAATAATACTGCAAGGGATTTGATTATATTTCCTTTACAAGTTTGTTAGAGCCTCGCATAATGTTTGTTATCGCTAATCTAAGCGCGGTTTCAAGATCAGCGTCTGTTATTAAATTGTAGACGTGGATTTTGATTTGGTTATCGACATGCGATAAAATATCACCCTTAAATCATGTATAAATATTTGGAAATATGTCCTAATCAATGTTCGTATACTATTTGAAAGAGTTATTCCTTGGTTTGTCTTTTGAACAAACACACTGCAATGCCTGTCAACCAAATTAATTTCTGTTTTGTTCGTCTTGAATTCCATAAATCGAAGCAGTAATTATTCCTTCAGAGTAGTTATTATACATACTGACTTCAGAATAGTAACTTTTGTACAGTTCCCGAAATAGAAATATTAATATCCGAGAAAATGATATTAATGCTGATAGAAAAACCAAATATTTTATTTAATAACAACACCATTTACAGTAATTATAAGATTGTTTTAGGTATAGTTCACAAACCTGAACGTTTTCTCCATTTGTGTAGCTTTTTTAATTTCAACTAGTCATTAAAAATAACAAAGAAAAACATTGGTCTCTGATGTTTTCCTTCTAATTTATTAAATACCTCTTCTAAATGAAAAAATACTATTTAGCCTACAACACGATTTGTAAAAGTGTAGTGAACTTTATTTTACTCGTAGCTTCACAGAAAATGTTTAATTAGCAATTACCGTAATTAAAGTTGTTATTTACAATTAATTGTAAAGTTTATTTATACTAAACACCCAAGCCTTACGATGGTTGTGCGGTGAGTCATTGCTAAATGACAAATTATTTTAAATAAATTGTACTGTTTACGTCTAAATATCTACATAAAAATACTGATGTTGTTAAAATACAGATTTCATATTCATTTGATGAAGAATTAATTCAGAAAGTGGAGCATTTTCAGGAATTCTGTTTATTACTTTGTGAAAGAATAAAAAATACATTTATAACAACTGCTTTAAATTTTTTCTGTTTTAAAAACTCGGATATGGTTCAATTAACTTTTTATCATAGAACTGAAGACAATGTTCGTTATTTACGTGATTAACACATTCAAATTTAATTATTGATATTATTTCCAGTTGTAGACCCTGGAGTTTTAATATTGTATTTAAACTTCTAAAAAGGTGAGATTTGTACAATGTTTTATACAAAAGTTTAACTCATTGCAATAGCTTTCAATATATTAAACATGTACAGTTTAGTTTAAACCACAATTGAATACAAAATAAAGTCACGGTACATTATATGCCATCTCGCATCATTTCACTTGAATTGAAGTTTTACTGTATACAAGTATAAGAGAGTGAATTTACCACTGGAAACAAATCAAGACTCTGCAATCCCTTTATGTGTTGTGAATCCTTTTGTCAAAGAGGTTGGTCTACATGGAGGTATAAGGTTTCTAACAAACTTGAACTCTCATTTTGCGTTACTAGCGTTATTTGCTAGTATCCTTTTATAACAATGAACTCGCATTAAAATCCGATTCTAAAACGTTGAACAAAAATCCTGACCTGAATTTATTTTAAAATTAACATTTTACTTGTTCTAAAAGACTAAATGTACAGGCTACTCAAAAATGTGTAATACCCATATATATTAGGTACTAGGTATTATTAGATATAAAATACGTAAAAAAAACTAAACATTTGAAAAGAAAATCAACAATACAAACCAAATGGTTTTAATTTATTAAAATTGTTGGTTTATTAAATTTTACAAAGTCTTAAATTATTATTAGCACACTTCTAAATCATAAAAAGGTTTCAAACATTTAAAATTATAATAAGATTTTTATTTGAGGCTTTTGGCTTCATACGGAATAACGACAACGAGGCAAGCTCCTTTGTTAACTTTAGTGAGACGAACAACACATTTGATCACTATACCATTCCACTAGAGTTTACTTGACTATCTACAGTTTTAATCAAGAGTGTTTTATTTATTAATTAGCATTTATTAAGTGTTTTAAAGACCTTATTTGACTTCTAGATACATTTGCTCATACGTTCGCAATAAAATAGTTTACCACTTTCAATATATTTTACTTCATATCTATTTAATAACAATCTAGTTAAACAATGGAAGTGAGTTATCAGGCATCATGAAGTAAACTATCCCTAAAATAGAAACATTTAAAGTTGAGCAAATTGTGTTATATAGCGTGCACGTGGAGAAATACAGTGGACAATCCATAAAGGAGATATTAATTTGTTTCCACCTAAGGATTGTCAAGTTTGTCCTATTGTAACTGGGCATTTCATAAATCAACAATAAAATAAATAGCTGTAGCTCTGCTATTTCAAAAACAAAATTGCAACAAAATTATCGTTGTAAAATTAAAAACATATTTAAAAATTTTAATACATCTACAAAATGTATACAACTAATTACGAATATACAAAAAAATCTTGTGAAATTACTCACACATTTTTCATTGACTACACATTTTCCTGTGAACTACAGTACCTCAACTGTTTGCGTAATTACAGAGTTTATTTTAAAATTACAGATAAATTAAAAAAAATTCTTTCTAATGTTTCACAACATAAATTTTCACATAACCGACTATTTATCAATTTATTACACCGTTCATCAAGTTTGCAAATCCTTTAATTCTAATAAATTTCGTTCACCTTACTTTCTATCAACATTATGCACAATTTCACAACTGTCTAAAACCAATTTTCTTTCTCCTTTGTAGGTTTTTGAAGTAAACCACTTTAATAAATTTGTGTTTCTTACCGTCATCATTATCCAATTCTTACTTTAAGAAACGTGCTACAGCTGTTTCACGATTAATCGCATTTTCAAACACTGCACATGAAACACATTAAAATATAAAACACACACAGTTCACACACAATAATTCTACGTTCATTGGGACGTCGTAAAAAATAAAACAGCACAAAATAAAAAAAAAAATAAAAAAATACACAAAACATCCGACATATTTACAACTTGTTGGCCAACAGAGTACATTACAATTTTTGACAATGGACGTAGAATTATTGTGTGTGAACTGTGTGTGTTTTGTACTTTAGTGTGTTTCATGTACAGGTTTGAAAATGCGATTAATCGTGAAACAGTTGTAGCACGTTTCTTAAACTAAGAATAGGATAACGATGACGGTAAGAAACCCAAATTTATTAATTTGAATTACGTTATCCGTAGCTAAATAACTTTAAAATAAACCACTTTGTCTAACAATAAAATATTTATTTGTTAAAAATTATTTATTGCGTTTCCATCAGCTAGTCACGTTAAATAAGTGTTTTAAAGTATATAATGTGATTGCTTGACCCCTAGCACAAATGGGAGGGGGGGGGGGGGGTATGTACACAAGTTAGTTTTAAAAATAATTTAAATGTAGAATTCTCTTTGGAAGGACATTAGCTATATTAATTAATCAAGTGTTTTAGATATAAGTATTTGATAGGTAAGTATATGGGCAAAACAAAATACATCTGCGTTTTAAGAGAGAAATAAACTGTGTAATATTAAGTTCTGGACCAACTGAAGTGATAAGACTGAAAATATTTACGGCCTTAATCTCCCAAAAATGAGGTCTACCTATCTGTTTTAAAGCCAACTAAAAGAATCACCCCATACCTAGAACCTCTTTAAATTGTAGTGTGAGAAACAGTGGCTGAGAATCTACTGGCTCAGAATATATCTTTGAAGTTTTGTTAGGAGTTGTCCTCAAGTGCAGTGGTTTTGATTGGAAAGTTAATGTAGTCTCTTGTATTTTTGTAAATATCTCCGCCAATGCAAAAACCTTAAATTTTTAGACTTGTAGTACGCCATATTGAAGTAGGCCTATGCTTAATTAAATAATTGTTAGTGAGATTTTGTTAGTTTCGGCGATAGCGTGTGCGAGGAAAATAATTATGGTCATAAAATATATCTTTATAATTTATATAAGACAAATGGATACATTGACTATCCCGTGGAAAGCTGAAATAACAAATCCTGAGGCAAGCCTACCTATAACCTGAACAGGCGACTAATTAACTCGTCTGTGTAACGTTGGCTAGATGAACGCAGCTGAAAGATGATGAAATCTTTTTTAAGACAACCACCACAAATTTTGCCGCATCTTCAGACTTCTAGCAGGACATGAATTTCTTCAGAACATTTATATAATTCAGGATTTTATCAAGAATTACACTTTTGTTTCTATTTGAATCCAAACAATGGAGTAATATTTGAAAGCAAAGTTCTAAATAATAGAGATGCCACACGTGAGGGATGAGTAAAGAAGGAAGTAAGGCAGAATTTTATAACTATTATGTGTGATTGGCGCTACTGTTCGTATTTGTATACAGTACTTGAAATAGTTACAGCATTGACTGGTCTGACGTAGTAATGTTTTACATTGTTTTGAGAACTTCATTCATTATTGCGTACTTATTGTTCTTTCTTGTAATTTACACTAGTCATGTTTATATTAAGTCAAACTTATATTTTGGACTGTATTTTGTATAGGTCTGTAGAAACATTAATTTTAAATATCTAAAAGTACATTGTAACTGTATTTGATTGAACCATATTGAAAGACATAAGACTTCTTAAACTTCATTTTTGAAGGTTTTAATGATATATGGTTATAACCTGGCTGTTTTACTTCTTCATTTTCAATGTGGATAACTCATTCCGTGCCTTTAATTTTATCACGTGGGGACTTGAAAAACAAAAAGGTGGAGGATAAGTCCAGCAGAAAGGTTGTGCTAGCTTTACTAGCTAGTTTAATTCCTTCTAAGAGCTTTTAGAAGAAGACTATAATTAATTGATTACCGATACAGGTTTACCTAACTAGTAGAAACATATCCCCTTTAATTTAGTTCCGGTACTTCGGAACACAATAGTAGGCCTATTAACGCCACAGTAACGAGAGCAAAAGTTCTCTTAAACATGTGTTTATGACTTAATTTTAGTTTATTTTTCTGACATCATATTATGGCATTTATCTGAAGATCATTATAATGTACCTCATAAGTTCACACAATGCTTAAAACGATCAATTCTAATAAACAAAATAATTTAAATTAAATATATTAAGTTCAACTATTTACAAGTTGCTTACAATATTTTGTTTATAATATTACAAAGAACTTTCAGTAACAAAAGGTGTATAACATAACAATCTTTTTAATAGCCAAATTTTCTCTGTATTGTAATGCAATGTGACTCAGAGAATGACTGCACAGGCTTAATTAAAGTAACAGTGGGCGAACAAGACCCAATTTAGTGTTTTAATTTGTTAAGTTCGGAAAGATTTATTTATGCAGTAGTACTAATCTGGTCCAACCAAAGCTCTTCAACTTCGTATAAAGAATGTTTAGTGTGAGTAAATGAAAAATATAATTTATTTATAGCTGTTTTTAAACTAAGTATTATTTAATTATGGTAACTAAAGATCAAAACATTTTCTTTAATGTTCATAACATTATACAGTAATTCTTGTTACATGTATTTTGTGTTAAATAATATACATAATACAATTAGTAGTAAAGCAAGTCATTTTAATATGTACTAGTATAAATTATGAATACTTATAATTTAAAAAATTGCTTGCTTGCATTTACTTATAAAATTAATTTATGAATCAAATATTGTAAAATTTAGCATAGGCGATTTTCCACGGTGTAATGATTGAAAAAGTACTTGATTTGATTTATAAGCCTCATTCGGTTAGAATCACTTAGTTACCATCACAGGTTTTTAAACTTGTTTTATCTCTCTTTCCCAACTTGATCGGGAAATGTTTGTCCACAGTAAGTAAACTTTAGCTCCGTAACAATCTCCCTCAGGGGCTTGTTTACAGCCTTGGTCACACTTTCACACAATAGTACAATTATGTTAGGAAAAATACCATTTTACATAATACGAAGAAAAGTGATGATAATAATACCACAAAGTATGTTCACATTGCATTTTACCTGTCACATGTAATTATTTTAAAGTAATTTCTCATGTTACATAGAATACGTTGAATGAGTTTCATTCAAGATTGATAGATCTCATATTTACACATTATTCAATGGTAAGATTTTAATGCTTCTTTTTCTCATATAAAACTTTTATTCTATGATCCATTTTAAATCTATCTGCCTGCATGAGGTTATTTAAATCTATATTTAATTTGCTATATAATTTATGTATTTTTTTAAAATTTAAGCACAACTTTTTTTCGGTTATTGGGTTAGAAAAAGAGTGTTGAATACGCAATTAAATATTTTGTTTCATTTATGGTCAATCCTTTCAAAAGTAAGTTGCATAATGATACTAAATGGTGAAAAATAGGAGAGGGAATTTAGCACATGAAGTAAATTAAGTAAAGCGTATAGTTAAATCCAGAACGCAACTGGTTAGTAATTAAGTCAATTGATATTAAAGTTTTAGCTATGCTATGTTGAAATTGAAATAATAAAACCTGTATGAGGGAAAATGCAGACACATTGACTTTGATGATTTCCTACTATTAGATACAATATAACACGGATGATCCGATCATTACTGTAATTCTGTACCACCTACAAATTATAATCCAAAATACAAAACTCGACTAATACATTTTAGTGTGAAACTGTGTCTAATATGTTTTTGTACAATTGGACATAATATGAGAAAGCTTTTCATAAATTTCTTAGATAACTAATTTTTTGTAATCCATATTTCAAATAATTTTGAAAATACTCGTATAGTTTACAATAAATTGTGCATAGGTTAAACAATGTAGTTCTCAAAAAGAGTTTAAATTGATTATCTTAAATATTTAAAAAATACCATAAATGCACCTATTGTCTAGTTGTGCTGGTTTTTACCACTGATGAAAGACAAGTGTATTGACCCGTTTTCACCCTCAAAGAATTATTATTAACCCCCCAACAGTAGTTTAAGACACCCTGCCTATTGAGTCCTACATTCTGCGACAATTAAGAAAAGTTTTGTCATATAAAATTTAAAATCTGCATTAATTTGTATTATTAGTTTGTTTATTTACGTCGGACTTTCTGCAGGACCGTTTTTTGAAATATCGGGGTCCGTCCCAAATATGTAGTTTGGGGCCCCCTTGACAGACGTTCCCCTGTTAATCACACCTTTTCCCCTCCTTCCTTATCATAAATTCTTTATCTTTTTGGATCTATATCTTAATTTATGATTACTAGATGAAAAAAATATGGAAGCAAATATTACAAATAAAAATGAAAATATATATATCAAACATTGCTGGTTCAACAGTCAACATTCTCTGTTTGAAGTTATTTAGAAATAACTATTTATTAATAATTAATTTAATTTGGAATGAGTTATTTCTACATTTTGTTATTAAGACTGGGCTAAAGGACCTTTCAACATTAGTGTAAAAGATCAACCACACGCAATTAGATCTAGTTGGTTAATTGAAACTTGCAAAAGATTTATCGTGATTTGAAAACTATTAATTAAATTGTGGGACTGTACAAATTATATACTGGAAACGTAGCTTTTGTATACGAAAATAATTGAAGCCTTGTTCAGGAAGTTAATAGAAAATATTATAATCCAAACAATCATAGGAATATATAATATTTTCCCACGAATCAAAAAAGAACGGCATCTAGTTTATGGCTTCATATTGCTAATAAATACAGTGAAATGCCTGCTTTATCACAAGGCATGCAAATTACTTTCAGGTTTTGTATAGACCCCTGACTGCAACTCTGCAAAATGCGCACGCCAAATATGTTTAAAATAATTAAATATACAATGAATTTATTTTTTTAATTTGGACTTACTTATGTAAATTCATATGCTTGACCTATTATTATTAATTTGAAATTATTTTAATATGTATTAATAATTTTTAGAAATATTATTTTATTTGCAAAATTTTCGCAATTTTATTACCAACCGCTTTATCAGTGATACAAGTATGGGTTGAGCCATTTTATATTTTATGTTACAATCGTGCTGTAATGTAATCCAGTGCCAATTAGTCAGAATCCTCCACGAGATAGAAATTAAAATATGTTTGAAATATAAATAGTTTCTAATTTTATACTTCTCGTATTATCGAAAAACATGAACACATTTTACATTTATTAACACAACTGTTAGTTAAATTGAATAAAATAAGTCAATAATGAAAGTCTTGATATTTCACATAAAGTTAATAACTCATTTAATATTAAAAATAAAGATTAACACTTTCTCATATTAAAACTAATACAAAATTATGAATTCGAATGTTTCATAAATATTTGTTTACATAGGTAAAATAACGAAACTAATGATCAAATAATCATATATATAAGTATATGTATATAGTATTTTATTGAAACGTAATGGTTAAATGTGAAGTAAACTAAAGTTGAAAGCAAAATGTATTCCTTACCACACCAGGTATGCACAGTTGTTTTAAATAATTTTCAAACCTGCTGAATTAAGGTACTTATTAAGATTTAACGATTTTCTTGTTATTTGCCAATAGAGTATAGATTAAATCAAGTTTGTGCCAATTTTTAAATAGTTTTGATAACAAAGGCTTGTCTGCTAAGTTCCTTACAACAGAAAATCTCATGAATAACTGGAATAACTTATACGTATGCTTAATTAATTAAAACCACTTAATTAAAAAGGGTTGTCTAATTTAGAAGAGAGGTAAACATATCTATGGAAGCATTTAGTAAAGTTAACAAGTTGAATATTCTCTTGCAAAGTCATTCATATCATTTTTGTAAAATTTAAAAAAACTTGACATGATGGTATCACGTTAACTAGCCAGAATACATTGTCAAATTATCACTAAAAATTGTTATTACCTTAAACCCCTAAAATTAACTCAACCAGTACTAGTTTAGTGCTCCGAAGTTGGCAAAATGTTTCAGGGAACTATAATAACCTGTTTATTTGAGTTGTGTTGTACCGAACACAATGTTTAAAATAATAATAGCCTATGTGTTATAGTCTAACCTAGGATTTAACTATGAGTGAATAAGCATGGCTAAACATAAACTGTATTGCATTATTGTGGAGATTCTATAGCAAATATTCTATAACCAATATTATGCGACTGTGTAGCACGGCATAATTTGATTTTTAGTTTTGTACAATTTGATATTTTGTGGTGTTTGTCTAATTTAATGTCTACAAATGATATTTCTTAATTTAGACCTTGCAAGTTTACACCTCTTGGGGTCCTATGTTTCATTAAAATTTGGTTATTGGTCGGCTGGATTAGTATCTGCATAATTTTCCTATGTTCGGTAAATTAAAAAAAGTAGTTGCTTAAATGAAAGATACTTTATTATTATTATAACACTATTATGTTTTGTACATTGAACACAAAACTATTTTTTTTTTGAAATTTAGCAATCTATATTAATTAAAACCAAGCAAAAATAAGATAAGCAATAAACACTCTTTCCAAAAAAATATTAGCAAACCGTACAAAATCAGCATTTTAAACGAAAATTCAACTAAATTTGAATTAATTAATGTATAAAATTTGTACTTTGTGTGATCAAAATACTTGGATTGAAATAGTTAGATTATTCCTTTGAATAATCGAAATTAATAAGACACTTACCTTTAAATATGTGCGTAGGACAATAAAAAAGAATATTGTCAATTACTCCAGTGGATATCTTTTATTACATCTAACTGGTAAAACAAAATAAATATGATATTTATGTAATCTTTGATAAATGTTGATTATTAAATGTCTCTCACTCTACTACACTCTTTAGCTTTGTTCTCCTTCTAAAGTAGGCCTAAACTAAATTGGTTGAAAAGTAATTCCACTCTCAAGTTTTCTCTCTAATTCCATAATTAGACTATTATTCTCTTCGACTCATTCAGAACTCATCAGTGATAATTTGTTAATATTCAACCAAGAGATTAGGGAAGATAATCTGTCAAGCAATTTAGTCGTTTATGTTCTATTCAAACAACTAAAACAAAATTTTCTTCATTTCGACTACTTTTGAGAATAGTCACAAACTTTACATTTCAACTGTGCAAGTTAAGCAATTTTAGTAACAGCAATGACAAATATAAACATAAGGCCAAAGATAATAACAATCTTGTTGTTCTGTCGTTGGACGAAAATAAAGATAATATTAAAGGTCATGAATGTTTGTTTTTTGTATTTCCTAAATTATTGATTTATTTGACTTAGTAATGTTGTGAAAAATGTCCTTTTGTAATCGTTGTACTACTTCTGCATTATATTGCACTGTCACTTCCAATATAACCTACTTAAAGAGTTAAACTATGAATAAATTCCACAAAACCTTTACACAAAAAACTCAATTTACCTTAACATGACGGATAAAATAATGTTACATACCAAAAACCGTATCTACCAAACATTTAGATAGATGTTTAAGTCTTGAAATTTTCCGTGCAATAACAACTCTAGGGTTTATATTAGATAGCAAATTGTATAAATTGATTAAATAACTACGTATTGTATGACTGTAAATGGGAATGCAAGCATACCATTTAAAATGGCACGAAAACAAAAGACTGTAATTAAAACGTAGTGTTTGTGAGACTTCATAAAGAGATTAGAGTAATGGAAAAATATATACTGTTAGAGATATGAATCGAGTTGGCAAACGTTGCAAGTGTCTTGAATTGTTGCCAATTATAGATCTCTCTCTAGATAGTGTATACTTATTATACCTGACTGTTGTAGGTAATTCAAAATGTACACAGAACTCATGACGTTGGTATAATAAATTGGATGGCAAATTTATTATTTGATATAAACATTTATTAGCGAATTTCCATAGGAAAGATGAGCTATTGCAGCGACCCTTATGGTGAGACCTAAGGTAGTTCTAAATGAGCACCGATCATGGTCCCCAGAATAGGTTTTTGGTATCACAGAAATTATATATTTAGAACGGAAGACGATTGACGGGTAGCCAGTGAGCAATAAATACCAAACCAAAATAATCACTTTTCAGTTATGTATCAGCAAACTGTAAACATTTTCCTAACCTAACCGGTTCAAAGTTACGGTTACGAGCATTTCACAGTTACTCATAAATATAATTTTGTCGATCCCGAAAAAGGGTGTACATACGCAAACAATCGAAAGCAATTGGCGGCTGGCAAAACACCTTAACAAAGTTCAGTGCGGCATACATCGTTCTATGCTCGATTCGTACTTGTGAGAGTTTTTGTGGCGACGGCGGTATCACGGAAAAGACTTATTCAAGCAAATTCTTGAAGATATTGTCGCCTACTTGCCTCCAGAATAAAGGTAACAACTATTCCTTTCGTAGTTTCTCTTTAGAAAATGTTTAAAGTTTGCTGACACACAATGAAAAGATCAAGAAAATACATGCAATAATTCACTTTCGTGAAATAAAAGGTAAATGCAAATTAGAGAAAAGTATTAAAAGTATGTAACACAGTGATGCAAAAAATAAAAAATCCCCGTAGCGCCGCACGGGTATTCAGCAAGCCAACTTTAAAGTCTGTCCTTAGATGGTTAAGTTGTAATAAGATTCTTAAAATTGAAAAAAAGTTTAGTCAAGGTGGTTCCTTACTCAGTCCTTTTACCCGCATAATCTGCCAAAATGAAAATAGGTCAGTTGTTGCTTTTTTATAAATGAAAAAAATACTTGCATTATGCTCATGAATACCTATAAGACCTTAACCGGTTTATGTTAATACATATAGATGTATGTTTAGACATTACCAGCATACATAATACAGTTTTGTAAATTTGACTTGGTAAAGATTAAAGAACAGAAATGTAGAATGTAACAAAAAGGATCCTGGAGCTAAGATGAAGGCCCGTCTCGAGTTCAGCAGTGAAGAATTCAGGATGAAACAGAAGAAACAGCAAGAAAATCGTTCCCCGAGACCGGCAACCGAACACCTTGACCCGTACCTAAACTTCACTGGATCCCGTAGCTACGATGAAGGCCCGTCTCGAGTTCGGAAGTGAAGAGTTGACTGGAACAGGTAGTACAATCGATTAGCGCTAGAAGAAATCGCTACCCGCAGCCCGACCGACATCGACAGTACTACGGGAGACTGGAAGAAAGCGTAAACCGGCGTTGTGTAGTGATCGTCCGTCGAAGAAATGTGGATTGTTCTGGATAACTTATGACTTCGGTATAACAATGGAGTCAATTGAAAAACCGTTAAGTTTGCGAGGCGAAAGCTCTGTACGTGGTTTTACTGCTAACAGCTGTTCGTCAATTTGCTGTTGGCTGGTTTGAATGTTAAAGGTCAATCAACCGGCATTGTTAAGGGCTGTACGGTGCTGCCGACTGATAAAGTTAAAACTGAGGTCAGTTTGAAAGAAGTTCTAGAGCGTTAGACGCACAAGGGTTGTAACACATCCATGGTCTAATATAACTTTACAGTACCTTTGCAAAGTTTAAAATTTTAATGTAGATGCAATTATCATCGATTTTAATGTAACAAACCTGCATTCTCAGTCAGTTTTGTTACTCTCCGTAGTAAACAAACCTTTACAATTAACATTATGTTTCCTCGAATATTTGGTGTTTAAACTACGGATTTAATCTTAATGCTTATAAGGAAAAACAGAAACTTTTGTAGAATTTCTTTATTTTCTGACAGTAGATTTCTATGGAAAGGTTGACGGCATCACAAGGAAATTTTACATGGTTTTGTAGTAAGCTAATCAGCATATAGGTTTACAATAATCAGTAATAATCCAATAATAAATCTTAATACTTTAGTCACAATTTTTCTGTACCAAAGTTATTTAAGAATATCTTCAATATATTTTTCAAACATTTTCTGATGTGTAGTTTTAAAGATTTTTCAAACTTAGCTCAAACCATTCTCTTGTACTTCAGGAAGTACTACTTTAATTATTTTTAAGTAGCTGTTTTTGAGGTAACTATATACTTTACAAAAAAAAAACTTTGCACTTCTTAGGTTGGTATTTCTTGAATGTTTTTAAATAGCAAATAAATGGATTTTACTTGGTATGCGAGGAGTCTGTGATAACTTATCCTTAACAATGTACTGTTGTGAGTTAAATTATACTATAAAATATATTTGTACTCCAATTAAATATTTTTCTGAAAGTAAAGCTAGAAACAAACGTGTCCACAGACAACTCTTACACCAACATTAAACTGTAGTGAAAACTAATAGATTTTTCCACTTACCAATGTAGCTTCGTACCAGCGAGCACAGAATACAATAGAGGTGCCACGCAGTAGTAGTAAGTTGAAGCACTGAGGATTACTTATATCTTCTGGGGTTGAAGCCACCCGAAAGCTCAAAACACATCCAACATGGCGGCCGCAGAGCAGGAGTCATCCTAGTGCCGAGCGGTTTCTTGAGTTTTTTGCATATAATATTTTAGTAAATTAAACTTTACTTTTCATCATTGAATTTGGTTAAAAAGACGAACAATTTGGTGTTTTTATAATTTCTGTACGTCTGTTGGTTACAGAGATATTGAAAGTAATAAACACAGTACGCTGTCCAATGTTATTATTATGGAGAATAAGAAAATTGTATATCTGCTTTGTTTGCATTAAAACATATGATTAGGTGTCTAATTTTGTTTGTGAACTGTCATGTGTTCCTACTTATATTGTTTTAACTTCCTCAGCATGTAAAGAGTAAAACAAATCAGACGGGGCAGAGTATTTTAGCTAACTTTGTGGTAGAACAGCGTGGAGCCGTGGTCCACGACGCGACGGCGCGGCGGGCGAGTACAACTAAACATAGCGGTTATTTACTCTGGATTATTGAACAAACTATAAGTTCCATCGAAAATTGTTTGGAATTAACATTTAAGATCATTTAATTAGCTATAACTTTCTCGCTGGAAGTTTGTTTCTACCTCAAAAATAAAAAAAGTTCTCGCGTACTTTTTCATGTCATAAATTTAATTTAATGTAAAAGGATTAGTTTTAATTATTATTTTTATAAAAACACAATAGGTATTACACTTTCTACGAACACTGTTGCCTTCCTTCAATATCCACCTACCTATGTATTTGGTAATTTTTGTCCCATCCTAAGGGTTTCAAATGACGGTGTTATCAAGGCGTTTACAGAACTACGCATTTATGGACCCAACAACGTTTCTACACACATCAAAGATGGCTGACACGGCTTCAACCCTGCTTACTGCTATTTACGGGATGCCCTCTCTATTGTATTCTGTGCTCGCTGCTTCGTACATTCCAAACACAATGTATAATGATTTGTAAATTATAGGACACTGCATTTGAGTTAAAACGTTCCGAACCATTTTTTCCAATTAATATGTAAATACTAAATTTTCGTTATGAATCAAGAAAATGAGAATACATTTTGTAAAATTAATAATCTATTAATCACGGAAATAAAAAAAAAAACATTTGTTTAAATGAAATAGTCACCACATCAAAGAATCTATAATTCCAGTTTTCGAAATGTATGTCATTTCCGTTTACTTTATTCCTTTCTCACATTTCCTGGTATAAAGCTTGAATTGACAGGTTTAAACATCCAATTCCCTTTGAATTGAGAATGTTTCCACGCCATCACCAAGTCTATGGAAGACTGCTTGTAAAGAACTGTTTGAAAGCAAGTTTAGATTACTCTAGTTTTCCAACGGAAATTTATTTTATGTAGAGGTAGATTGAACGATAATTTGTCGTCAATGTTATTTACACAAACAGATTGGTTTAAACACACACAGGTGTTATTTCTTGTTTGTAATTTAAAATGTATCACATGATATTGGTGCAATAAAATCCCATTTAAAAACTCGTAGTATTAAAACTTTATCAGGTTTACCGACCGAGTATTTAAAGAAAGCTATTAAAAATGATAAAAACAAATTAATAGAAAATAATAAAAAGAACAAAGAGATGAATATTTTTGTATCAACCGACATTACACTTTTATCCTATAAATATATTTTTAACAAACTTGTCAAACACTAAAATAAAGACACTGTTGTAATTTCAGCGTAAATACATTCTTAAAACTACAAACACATTCAATACGGTTTAGTCTCATACACACAGAGCATCGTGCTGTAATACACATTTTGCTTTTGAAATATGTTACTTAAACAATTTGGCATTACATTTCGCGCCCATTTTGTTTTAAGGTAAATTGTAACACAGCGCGATGTTTGCTGAGATCTATTTGTTGACGGGTTTTGTCTTTAACATTCTTAAAATCTTTAAACATTTAAAAAATTTTAAACATTGTTTTACGTGTTTAATGTAGGTTTCTAATGAAGTTTTTGTATATTCTATAAAAATGGGTATTGGGGAATTTATGTATTACATTTTTGTAAATAATATTCAAGATGTTTAGATAGTATGCAGAACCTCTGTTTATAAATGAAAGCTATGAACTCAAATAAAATACAAAATGTTAAGAAATATAAGTTTAGAGGACTAGTCCTACGTTAAACATTTAAGCTACAAATAATTAGAAGTCCTTGTATAGAAGACTAGAACCAAGCAGACAAATAACAAAAAGTTAATTGTCTTATGTAACTCTATTTTTATATTCCAGTTTGTATTACGTTATTCTTTTTTCGACAGCTCAGTTCTAAGCTTGTACTCTTGGTTTTCTCATATGTAGGTTAACGTAGGCATGTTCAAATAAACAGTAATTAACTACACAAAAAATATGCTTGTTCATTTAGATGATTGGTTGGTTAGCTAAAATAAACAATAAGTTGATACAAATAATTATAATACAGTTTTACAAATTGTAATAAGACTACTTTTAATATCATTATTAATTATAATCATGTAACCTTCACAGGCTATTTTGTTTTACTGATGATGTTTGATTTACAGACTTCATAATCCTTTATTTCTATAACATAGTAAAATAATTAAATATTGGGTCTTAAGATTTTATTATCTTTCATTCTCGCATCCACTTTAAGTTCGCTTGGGTCCAGTGAAAGTGAACAGCTGGCACAATAGCTGAACTGACACAAATTGGATCGTTTTGAATGAGATGGTAGGTTACGACATTCGGAGCATAATTGCTGTAAATGCTCTCTGCGATCACCATCTTGAACAGTATTTGTGCTGCTATCTATGAATGTGGAAGGCAAATTGAAATAATTCCAAAATTTTTGCAGGGTTTGAAAATTTGTATTGCGCACTTTGATAACTGTCTCAGTTTTCCAATAATTTCCAAAAGAAATGTAAAATTAGAACATGTCTAGAGTAAAATGTATTAAAATTACAGAAAGTTTGAAAAAACAATTAAATATATTTCTTTTCTTACATGACAACAATACAAAAGTGCCTAAATTTTTATAGATATTTATAATATTTTGGGTAAAATCTATCTTAGTAAGTACTGAAATACGCTTTGTAAATATAGGTTTATGTGTATTTGACTAAATAGTTTAAAACAAAAAATTTAAGTTGTAACAATGAAATAAGTTTGCCTAAATTCTTAGTACGATGATTCCATTTCTATCATTTACTAGTCAGTCATTAAAATATAATTATTTAATTGGTAAAAATAATTCTATTAACAGTTGAAATACAGAATGAATCTCCGGTGTTGAACTATGTTGTTTGTTTTAATAAATCTCTCCAGAACAACTCCCAACCACAGATAACTAATTACTTTCCTAATGACCTCACTGTTTCTACGTACGTAATGAAATATCTGTGTAAAGCTTGAAACTCGTTGTGGACATTACAGCAGCCCTAATCACCTTACGACCGTTGTAAAAAGTTACAATAAAGGTGTAATTTATTTTTTAACTCTTACGTTTTGTATAATATTTAATAATTCCTTAAAAACGAAATATATTGTACATATCCAATGAGGATATTTTTACTACAAAACTTTGGTTTTGTCTAAAGGGACGATGAAAGCATAGGTATTACTTTTAAGGGTATAGAAACGTAAATGAAAATGCCTGATCCTTAAAATATAAAAAAACGACGAGACCCGATAAACGTAAAAACATAAAAATATTTAGTTAGATTAGTTTTCATTGTAATTTCCTAGTCAGTTCTGTTGCTACTGTAATACTAGTAATGCCTAAGAAGACTAGTTTCAAACCAACGTAAATGTGTTGATGGTTTTAACTTAGCAGAATTGACTTTAACCATTCAGCTTCTCTGCTTCCAGTTGCCAACCCGTCTTTACAAGGGTTGTTCAGTCTCATACGTCAGGTTTAAGAAACGTTTTTTATTGGTCTACCTAAAAGCGGACGTACCCTCATCAGCAAAGCTACATACTGGTACAACCAGGAAATGTTAGTTCTTCATGCTCGCCTCTTACGGACCAATTTTAGAAGCTAAGTGTATAGCTTTTGTTCTTGCCATTGTGTGTCATATTAACTAAATCACTATCTCACTATTTGATTATTTGACAATGATACCAATTTGTTCAAATCGAGTAAGCCCTATTATGTTATAGAAGTGAATTTAATTTTAATCAGCAGTACCATGCGGCTAAGTCTCAATTTTTTAGTTTGTTTTATGTATATACATTATTGTAAATTGTGATATATCTATGTTTAAATTGTTCACTCTATTATAAATTTGTTAACAACATATTCAAGGGTACATATATTGATCATGATGTTTATTGAGTATCAAACATTACAGAGTTGCTAAATAATGCAACATTAGTTTGAGGTTACCCTAATCTTGAAATAACTTTTCTTACAAATGATTATCAGATATGTAATATTTATGATGGAATATCGATTCTACCAACAAAAGTCAATAATGACCTAATAATTTAGTTAAACACATATTCTACTTTATATAAATTCCATCAACAAACAAATACAAATAAGGAATTTTTATTCCTTCGTCAGCAATGAAAATAACCAGTTGTCAAATAATTCGATCACGCAGCTGAACCGCTGACATGAGTTGAGGGAATTTCAAAAATTCAAGTTATTTGTCTTTTGGTTTACTCACAAAGGCGCTGTATTCGCACATACGCCTGCAACAATGAGTTAACCTGCAGATCACAAGTAACATATTTATGTTATAATCTTAATAACTCACGCTTCTCAGTTTCTTGAGTTCGCCTTAATCAAATCGTTATATCTGTAGTATTATTTAAATTTCAATAAATCAAATTTAACTTCATTTATAAAGTGTATAACATTTTTTAAGATAGATACATGCTAGTTGTATGATGTGTAAGCAGAAATAGTCATACAGATAGTTATTGAAACAAGTTAAAATATATCTTGTACAAACTTTAAAATATATATTCTCAAATTAAGGAATCCATACCATATCGTAATTGTATTTCATATATTAGTTTTTAAAGCACAATATAATTTTCATGAGTAAACTGACATGATTTGTCTTGCCTGTATGAATAACTAATGCTGCAACTTGTAGGTATACAATGATCTTGCTTTGAAGTAAAGTTACCATTGAAGGTTATTATTTAGATACTAAACAAGTTGTAATTCAACAGATGCACGTCTGGTCCAAGATTAGGCCTGATTCCAACAATCATCCTTATAATGCAGAACTTCATATCTTTTAGCTTAATTCAATAAATTTATAAACAGTGAAATTTATTTTAAAAAAGGTCTGCTTGTAATTATATATAAAAACCACGTAAACCCCGCCCTTAAAACTGGTTAACAAAAAAACGTATTTCATCAAAATTTGGAGTGGCGACGACTATAGCAAACTTTTGGCTTATGGTCCCATATTAGGAATTTAAATTTAATAATTTTTGTATATATAATAATACATATAATTTTGTTATTTTTATTGTGCTTGTTTTAATTTAGTTAAACATTAGCAAAATTCAACACTTTTGTTAATTTTGTAACTATTATGTGGTGAATAATATTTTAATTAAATATAAATTAGTTTTCTGCTCCAATCTCATTTTGTCACTATCATTCTTTGTCTAGAATAAGATTTCCAGGTTTTAAATATAGACTCAATGCGTTTACCAGCGGTTTGAGGTTTATTTAATATGTGAGCTCTAACAAATTATGTTTATATTTCGTCTCAGAAAGATTGTTGACTGAACTTAACAATCAACGAACAAATAAAAGAAGCGTCACAATATTGAATGTTATCAATTAATTGTAAAAAATCTCTATCATATATTTAGGTTCTGTATAGTTAAATAATTGAAATTGTATTATATTACTGTGTAAGGTTACCAAGTTATGCGCAATAAACCTTTAATTCATCGGTTTGCAATGAAACAAACGAATTAAGTATTTTCTAATATTGGTTCCGCAGGGTTTACTACACGGGATTTAGTTCAAGCACATGTGCTACCTAACAGTAATAGTGTGGATTAAAAGTGTTCGAAGTCTAAAATCTGCAATAAACTGAGCGGATATATTCGGAGGTATATAATTTAGGTTTATTGTTTCATAAAGAATCGTATTAAATACACCAGAGAAGTACGTCATGCTGTCGTCCCGAAAGTTAAAAACTAGTACAAAAAACTCAGAATAAATGATCGTATAGTGTGTTCTCTGTTATTGGTCTTACAAAATATTTGGTTATTTTTTTCATGAAATCATACACACAAGCATCGAAATAATAATAATAATAATAATTATTATTATTATAATTAAAGTTATAATTAACTAATCACCTAATTAATGATAATAACTTTGACGGGAGTAAGCTATACATTGGTGGTGGCAGGACTTGTAGCCCCTCCTCCCCCAATTAACCATTTTCTGTACTCCATAGGTCTACAGTAACTTGGTCATTTACCAATTATTCACCTAAACCTGAAAAAAGGTCTTTATAGACCTTTTCCCCAGACCTGTTATTTGTTTTTTTAAATGTAATGGAATAATGAACCTTGATGTTTCAGGATAATTATAAAAACATGAAAAAAAATTCTATATTTAATATATTTAATTTAGTTTTGCTTAGAATTAAAAAAGAAGACATTCTTTCAAATCCAAACGATGGTATTTAAATTGTCGTTTGATAGTTATTTAAAGTAAATAATAATGGCATAACACAATAGCGCTTCTCTGTACTAATACTAAAATTTGTCATAACATCATGTTAAACATTTTATATTTCCTTATAAATCTGAACTTAAAAGAAAGAAAAGTAAACAAACCACACCCGCAAACACTTTAGGTTACACGTAATACATTTACACGTAATGTTTAGTAAATTGAAAACATTTTTGCCTACCATTAATTGCACCAAAGTCTTTGATAACCTTTTCAAAAGTCAGTCTGTATGCGAGCTCATGCTCGATACTTAAAAGCATTAGGTAATAAAGTATGCTTTAAGTTGTGCTAGACCGTAAGCAGTTTTGAACAATGAGAGTTTACTAAATGATCTCTTAGCAGATGCTACAGTCACTGGAGCCATCATGAGAAGACAAAGAGATACAGAGATGTGAGGAACGGCTTTATATTATAATTTTGATGTGAATTATGTTTAGAAGTTCTAGGGCTGATGAAATATGAATGCCTACACAAAATTTAACTTTTTTGAATTTTATAAAACATTTTTTAGGTCACTTTTTCATAAATCTTGAGGATAAGCAGACGCAAGTTCTTCAATTTCTTATTTTACTTGCTTTCTACTGAAAATATATTCTGCTGATGTTGTGGGATTATCATCTTCTTTTTTGTTGTAACTAGTAATTTATTTCCATGATACATTTTTAGTTGTAAATAAACGAAGGTACTGAATGTTGACAAATTTTAGTTTTCAAATACCTATGTTTTGTAATTTCTTTGTTTTCCTTTTGTATTTAGTTTTAGGTGTGTGGTCTTCTTTAGAATTTTTTTCGTGTCCCGTATTCAACTGAACATTTTGCAACCCCTCCTTGGATTGGGTGGTCCCTGATGGTGAAGACCAAGGAAGTTATGTCTCCCAAACACAGTATTGCCATACTGCCGATTACTATGGTGTTTTTGTGTAAGTATACGAATTATTGTGCAAAATAAAAAAATTCTTCTTTTATTATTTAGGAAATATATCAAAAGACATAAGTTCAGTCATAAATACAAAATAACTTAAATACAATATTAACTCTTTTGGATACTAAACTTTGACTTGCAACTCTGGCTTACGATTTTATTTTAGAAGATTTTTAACAATATTGTACAAGCCAAATTCATATCTTCGGGGGTGCTGTGATTTAGCGAATCTTGATTTATATTTAATCCCACGGTAATGAATAGTAAACAGTTATTATTTGAACAAAATATTTCTTTAATGGTACAGGAGAAAAACATTTTCTCCCAATTGGTAAGAGGCTTTATGGTATTAGTTTGAGTACAATTTTCCGCCAATCCTAGCTTAATCCTTTTATATGAGTTCGTCGACGCGTTTCGGAGTTCCTCAATTCTCGAGACCTACTTCAGTACTCAGTGCTTTATGGTATCACGCTTTTGGCTTGTCGTTTATTGTCTCTGTATTAAGTCTCTTAAAAGTATCTATTTTACTCTTTTAAATTTGAAATACTATTTATTAATAATTACGTTGATAAGTTTACAATAATTAAATAATTTTGTTTGTAAATGATTTAGGAGATTAGTTATTACTCTTTAATTAAGTAAAGAACAGCTTACCTTTGTTTATTGTAAGATATTACTTTTTCTGGATGCATTAATCTCAACAATACATAGATCTCAGCACTATAGTTACTGCACATTTTTCTTTTGAAGGTGTTTGTGTAAGTTAGTCTAAATAAACTCTAACGTAGTCTACTGTTAAAATTTACATGAAAGAAAAGTCTTTTTATTATATTACTATTTCCTAGATTTTCATTAATTTAAACTGATGTGTTTATACAAATTAATAACCTTTTTGTGTCTGTCATAATCCTTATTTAAGGTTTTACTAGATAACAGGTTTCGACATCTGTGATGTAATCGTCAGATCACTTAAAACAAAGTCACATTAATAAATATACACAACATGTAATAAAACTCACATAAAAACACTTTAACAAGTTTTCCACATTGTTATGGACAAGGTGATCACCATGCATGGTTCTCTGCATGGTTGAGAGTCAGGTGTGCACTGCTAAGTGTCCCCAATCACAATGTTTGAGTTTATCAAATCGTCATGATCTATCGGTGTTTGTATAGAGATAATAATAATTATTGTATTGAATATTTTGTTTATGGTGTATTTTGTCATTCAAAAGAAGGCCCTTTTATTTTATTTTTTCTTTATATATTCAAATTGCTCAAGTGTATTAAGAAAGTGGCCTTTTTGAACTTATCAATATTTTTGACATAACTATTTTATAACTGTTACTGTATACAGTAATTCATTTTAAGGTAGATTTAATATTAAGTTTGAAATTATAAAAGTTTGATAAAGTTATGTAACACTTGGACACATCGAGAGTTTTCATATTAGTCATTCTTATGTTTAGCGAATACATAGAAGGTGATTATTGTAATTAAATAAGCCATTCATTCTTCCATATAACCCTCATGATGGTGTATATTACACAAAGTGACAATCTCAGAATCTACATCCTTGACACCTCTAAGTAAGTATATTACGTAACTGTAGGTTAAACACTTCTAAACTTGACGTGAGCCATGTAATAGAATTAGGCAACTAGTTAAAGATTTGAGTAGATCAAACAAGAGCAATAAACATTAATTATGTCTGATAAAGGATGTTATAAATTCAAGTACGCTGAAATGAAACACTAGCATTAAATTACTGTTTAGAGAATATAAATAGCTTAAAGGGTAATGATTCTTATAAATATATATAATTATATAAATATATCAAAAGGCCTATAGGTTACATTTGTATGGCGCTAGATACCTTCAGGTGAATTAAAACTGGGACGTTTTGTGATGAGCGGGGCTTACAAGAAAAATCCTTATTGTGTACTATCCAGGCTATTTAAATGTCAAGTTAATTTCTTTAAATAGTACTAGCAATGAATACTTAAATGTTGTACTAGGGGCTCTGCCCCTGGACGCTTCTCGTCCCAACCCCCCCTCGGCCCTCGGCTTCAGATGGCTGCTTAGCTTCGCTCGCAGTTGGAAAATTAGCTAAAGAATCTCGTTACTTTGGCTCGTTTGCACATAGGTTTGTAAAATAATGAAACCAGGCTTAAATATATTAACATTAATTACAAGATTAAATATAACCTCAAATACATGCCTTAGAAACGTGAGAGGCTTTCATTTCTATTTTAGTCCTAGTTATACTATCTTCTGTCAACTAAAGTTTTGAAACCAGGCCTAAATATAGTAAAAATTATTGCAGGATTTACATAACCTCAATACTATGTTTCAGAAATGAGCTAGGCCTATATTACAACATTGACTATTAGAATTTATCCATCATTGCCAAGTTTACCTTTTTTTTGACAAAATACATTTTTAAATCAGGCCCAATTTATTATAATTCCAACGTGCTAAAACAGTATAAATTAACTTGTTTTTTTAACAGTAATTAAAAACTAGACAATGAACAGCTGATTTTGGATAATACTCAATCTCAGTTCTATTCTACTCTATTTCCAACGTGCTAAAACAGTATAAATTGGCTTGTTTATAAACAACTGTTTTGATCGCTTTATTTACTATTTCGTTGTTATTTTTGTAACCAACATGGCAACCCATAAGACCCTATGTTAAACATTTTCAACTTTTAAATTACATTTTCTCAAAAAATTGCGTTTTTACACGAAATACAACTATATGGGTGTACTTAAAAATCAAACCTACACCTAAATACAAAATTTATTTGAATTCGTTAGAGCCGTTTCCGAGATCCGCGACAGATACAAAGATACAAGAATTGCTCATTTAAAGTAATAGGATTACAGTTTAAAAAAAATAACTAGTTTTTATTTGAAAACAAGAAGAATGCATGAAGAGAGTTAAACTGTAAATTGGAAAATAAAGTAACTATATTACTCATATAAGTTTGTTGCAGATTATATTATGTATCTTACAAAACTCGCTCAATTTGGACAAATTAAAAAAAAGCTTTTCCCGCCTGAAAAGTGAGTTCAAAACTCAAAAAAATTATCTTCTGGAAATTTTTCTAAAGATTTCTCGTCGAGAGTTTTAATTCAAGTATGAGGTCGAGGGGGGGGGGGGGGGGGGGTACGACTACGGGAAGTGCATCATAAGTCAGTGAACCTTACTAGCTTTATATAAGTAGAAAGACGTTGTTCGGAGTCTCCCTTCTCGGGAGAATAGTGGCTAAAATCTGATGGAAAATCTTTCGTTTAAAATTAAATTTTCTACAACTTTTGTATTTAAAATTTTTTGCTATCTCTTACAATTTTCTTACAAAACGCGCTCAAAGTGGTAAAATGAAAAAATTTCCCGTACAAAAGGTGCTTTTAAAATTAAAAAGTGTTAACGTTTGGCAACTTTTCTTAAAGTTTCTCGTCGAGAGCTTTAATTCAAGTATGAGGTCAGGGGGGGGGGTGTACGATTACGGGAAATGTCTCATAGTTAATGCCAATGAGTCAGTGAACCCGTCTAGCTTTAGGCTATGTAAGTTATGTAGAAGTTGAAATATACACAACTGCCTATTTCAAGTTTTAAGTCCCCATCATCATAAAATACTAAAACTCCTTACTTACCTACAAACCCACAAACGTTTATACATAAATATAGTATATTTGTTTGCGTTATTTTTTTCAGTTTATACAATTGATAATGTAAATTAATCTTCATAAACCTCTACCTTAACTTAAATAAATTATGTCTCTATTTATAGAAGAAATTTATTTTTTATGAATTGATTTAATTTGTGAATGTGTATATTTAATAAATTTAGTTTTAAAGTTTCAAAATGGTAATTTGATAATACTTAAAGTATTACGTTACTTTAATACCGTATACTAATCTATCAATACACTTCGTAACCTTCTTTCAATAATATCCAATTAAATAAAACCCCTTTACCAATAGCTGTTTATAATATATTGAATTAAACTAAAAGTGATAGTAATTAAATTATACACAAATAACATAAGATAAATTAGGCCTATCTTTTCGTATAAGAGTTGTTGACATTGTTATGTTAATTAAAATATTAGACGTATTCAAGGTATTTACTCTCTGGCTGCTGTAACAATAATGAAACTTTCACTCTCACTTATTAAAACGTTTTAAAATACTATACTTTTTAAACTCTAAAATATTTATTTAATTCAACTTGTACACAACCTTATGTATATAAATTGAACTAAACCATTTTCACTGCTAATGGATTTTACCACTTATATGCAAATAAACCCAGTTATTTATAAAATCTGAAATATAAGTGTATAATAAATCTACGGTAATATAATATTTTAAATTGTGAGTGTATCTTTGTATTAAAACAATGCGAAAGTGAGTTTATATTTGTAATTTAAAAAAAATGTAATGCTAGCTATATGATAGTATTTAACTAAAATAATAATGGTTTTGAATAATTTATCTTTATCTTAAATTAATTATTGTTCACTTATTCATTGCTCGATCGGACATTAATTGCTACTTATTTGTTTATGATTTATATACCTTTTTACGTCTATAGAAGTACATAGTAAGATTTGATAAGGACTGTGAATAACAAGCAAAACATTCGGTGAAAAAGATCGTATGGTCAGTCTAATGAAATAAATTCAAGAATTTCAGTAATAAGTGGTACACAATATAAACATTTGTGCGTTTAGAATATTAGTTACATGACATGAAATTAAAAAGAGATACATAAAAAAAAATGATTTGCTTGCAATTGCAAAATAACAAAATAATTTAATTCCTGATTAAAAATAGTTACTCTGTTAGTAAAAACAGTTTGTTTATTTTACCATTCATTTATCCAACTTCTAAGAAACCGCTGCAAGTAAACAGTATTTACGATGCATTCCCCTAATTTCCTTCAAGTTGCATACCTATAAAATTTCACTTCACAACCTTCAAGCAAAGACTTAAATTTTATGACAGAGAAAATCTGTTATACGAACTATTGGCGTGTAAAATCCGGTGGTTTATCTATAAAACCAAGTTTCGCTGAATATAATAAATTGTGTTAACTCTTCATTTCTATATGTTCAATAATTGGTTCATATGTATGATACATTATTGGCAAGTTAAAAAAAAAAAGAAATACAATTTAGAATTTTAGTAAATTAGTATTGTAGAATTATGAAAATATACATATAGATAGTAAAGGACTATACCTTAAATCTAATAATTATAATAGTTTCTGACTGTATACAGTAAAGAAAAATAAGTTTATTTCAAAGATTTAAAACACAATCACTTATTGAAGATTATGCTGAACCTTTAACCTTATAATTTAAAGAAATGACAAAACATAATTTAAACATACTACTATACAGTACATCTTTAAAAATCATTCTAATTTAATTACGTTATACATATTGAATTTCAAAGACCAATACATAAATGAATTGGATTTTGTAAATTTTTAAGATGTTTAGATGTTTTTCACCTGAAAATCAACTTTCCTAGACTCAAACTTCCATGACCATCACCCGAATTAGGAGTGAAGTACTATAACCCATGCTACAATTACCCAAGCTACCAGGCCATCAACCCTGTTACTAGTATTTAGATACATAAATATAAAAGAAAAAGTAAATTATCACGAAGGTTGATTAATCGCATTTGATTAGAATATTTAAATATCAATTGTATTTAACAACTTAACAGTTTAATAAGTTTCATTATTTATTATAATGCATAGGTGTTATATATTATGGGGTGAACCTTTCATGGATAGTGGCTTATGTGTTATGGGCGCTCTGTACTGCACGGTGTTGAATCGAGTGTAGCGTTAAGTCCGGGACTTGTTATTTTATTCCTTTGTGGGCGTCGGTTTACGTCGTCAAGAAATAATAATTTATGATTTTTGATTTATAAGATGTTCACTTAAGACTTGAAAACAAACACAAACTTTTAAAAAGAAAAGTGAAATATATAAACACAACTATGAACATTTATAAAAAAAAAATATTATCCCGGCAGAAAGTAGGCAACCGGCGCATAGGTAGGTTCAACTTTGAAAGTTGGTTGGTAAATTATCATAAGACTTCTGAATAATTTTTTGGGATGAAAATAACAAAATAATGTGAATAAAAAAAAACCAATATAATACATATAAACATCTTTTATTTTATTTATGACTAACCTAACTTTATTCACATTATCAATATTACATAACTTGTTCTATGGTTTAGAAAAGTTACTGCGATGAACTAAACAAAGTGATATTGAATAATTATATAATCATGTTGAAAATATAAATATTTATTATTGGTCAGGATGTGTTAATACAAGAATACTCTTTTACGCTTTTAATAATGAAAATCAATATTTTAAATATTTTCCTTTACATCATCACCATATTAAAATACTAATCGATAGCTTACTTTAGTGCTGTTATAAAATTATTGAAAGCGTTTACTGTTTTCTAAGTCAACAGAACATGAGTCGGTTTATTATTCTCTTCTATTCAGTAGAACAGATTTTTAAACATTAAACATCAGTTTATTGACGCTTTCATTAGCAAATAAAGGATTGATTGGTTCAAGGTGATATCACGAACTGCATGAATAGTATATATTATAGAAATCGTTCAAACAAATCGCTTGTTTTATTCTCAGGAGTCATATCAACTGTAAATAAATACTAAAAAATATTCAACGTCGATGTTTACATGAATCACAAAAATAGGTTTATCTCGGTTGTGTAAACTGATATTTAAGAATGATTAATGTCAAAGCATAGAACGGCAAGTTGCAATACATCACTGGTAAATCCCATTACTCACTTTGAATGTCCATCATGAAAATATGTATCGGATTATCTATTGCTATATAAATAGATAAGTTGCAGTTTGGACTTTTATTTTATATGAATTTATACTGTAATATAACAAAAATAATAATATAATGTTTGTTAATCGCCATTCCGAATATTGATATTTATTAATAAGTATATGAACTTACCGTCTGCAATATTCTTATACTATCGTCGTTTAAACGACGGCCGTTTCGGCTATTCAGCCATTTTCAAGCAGTTCAGGTTTCCCTTCGTCAAACACAAACACTTAACACATAATTACATATAGACACAAAACATTTACACGCACTTAACATTCAATAAACACACGAACTCAATAATCGACTGTCTTTCATGATGTCCCGGTACATTGTTTTCCTGCAGGGGGTTTTCCTAGTATATTATATATTACATGTTACAAATATTATTTTTACTATTTACAAATCTGAAGTATTTGTGAAAAATTATTTAAGATTTCATTATTTTCTGCTGAAACTTGAAACTTGTTTACACCCTTTAGTAATACGTAATACGTGGCCTATAAATTATCCGTTTTAAAGTAGGCTAATTTGACAGACTACAGACACTTTTTTGTTTTAAGGGATTAACACTTCAAAATTTACCCTGAATTATATGTTAATAAACATTCAATACATTTCTTTTAGTAAATTTCGTAATTATGCATTTATAATCTCTTATATAAAATGCAATGTCCTGACTGATGATCAACGCAGAGCCGATTCTATTAAAGCTAGAGACTTGAAATTTGGAAGGTACATCCGTCCAATAATGCAGAGGCGTACTAAGAAAGGATTTTGCAAAATTTTGAATTTAAAGGGTAGAAAATGCGAAAATTCATCCCTCCCATAAGCAGCCATATAACAGATGAAACAGCTGATTCGTATTTATTAATGTGTTATTCTGGTTACTATGGTGATTATTCCAAACTCTAAAAAAAGTGTGTTGATTTTATAATACAAGGCCTAACCTAAAATTGTGTTAAACCTTTGGTCCAAATAAGCTGTTTTATTTATAATGTGTAACAATAATATAATGTTAAATTGTAATATTAGATGTTTTAATTATTATATTTCATAGGTTTTAAAGGCCTAACCTAAAATTGTATTAAACTTTTGATTCAAATCAGTTGTTTTATTAATTATGTGTAACAATCATTAGGCCTATGTTGAATTACACGGGATACGAATTACAGGATGTTGAATTACACGGGATACGAATTACAGGCTTTCAAAGTTTCAAATTAAGCAATAGCGAAGCATTGCCGGGTCCACTAGTATATACATAACTAGGGGAGACCCCTGCGTGCTCCGCACGTCAACCCCCAAAAAACATATGTTATGTTCTATTTATAATAAAGGTGTCGGATTAATAATAACCTCAAAACTAAGACGGTAAATAATGTTCAATTTAAATTATTTCTTACATTTTAAAGCAGTTATAATAACGATTAAAAGAACCAGCAAGGCTCAGGTCTACCCTTTAAAATCCTAACCTAAAATCTAGAAATACAAAAATAATTGCTTCAAATTTTGAAATCAGCTGTTAATGAAAATATTGGAGCAAATATATTATCTGTTATTTTATTCAATTGGTTGCTATGGTAATAAATGTAAATACATGTGTTGGCTTATCATTTTAGTCCTAACCTAAGAATTTTTCCGATTAAATTTATAAATATTGAAATAAAAAAAGGTTTTTATCGAAATGAATCATAGCCTATGTTACTCAGGGATAGTGTAGCTTTTTATTAGTAAAACTATTTTTTCAATTGGTTCAGTAGTGCCAGAGATTACCCCCTACATACAAACAAACAAACAAATAAACAAACAAACAAACAAACAAACTTTACCTCTTTATAATATTAGTATAGATATTGTTCATAAATTGTATTAATTAAACTTTAATAGTAAATTCAAACAGTGCTTTAGGGGAGTTTGTATTAAAAACTGTCGAATCAGCATTTGGAGTTTAAAAATCTTAATTTCTAGGACACAAGATAAATAATTCATTAGTTTGTCTATAGAAGCACAATGTATAAGTTCCCAATACGAGGTAGGCCGTAAATGTCGCTGAGAATTTATGAGGCAGTTACCCGTCCATTCTGGTCTTGTTATTTTCCTGTATCTTTACAGCCTCAATGTACTATGGTCATCCGTTAGTATTGGCGTTTTCAATGTTTAGCAATATTATGTTTACAACAATGAATTGATCAAAATTGTATTTTACGGTATTAAAGTATATTTTATATTACAATGCTGTTTATGTGATCATTCTTTAAAATGAATTAGTAATATAAAAATATACAAAATTTGACCTTAAGAATGGAAGTAAAAACGACTGCTTAGAAAACGTTGAATAAAAGATAATGTAAAAACATGTATAAGGAATATAAGAACTACTAACACGTTGGAATGAGGCAACGTCTTGCTATGAGTTGTACTTACACTTATAGATTAATAATTAGTATTTGTAAAAAAAAAATCCCAAGGAATAACGAACGTATTTACTGCTTTCACTGTGTAGACTATGGTTTTGTTGTATAATCAAATAATAATGCAATGCTAATTATTTAAATTAACGACAGAATTTCTTATTTTTAAGTTATTATCACTTTGTAAAGTCCCATTTGACTCTACACGCTACGTTTATACATTTTACATGAATAGTCTATAACATTCTAAAAATTGCAAGACAAATATTAATTCTATATTTTTTATAGAGTTCTTAATATATTTTTGCTTTCCACTTGAAACGTGAACATAACATATCATATGGATATGTTTAACAACTGATAATAACATGTATACTTTTTTACTTTCTCACTAGTGTATAGAGAAAGTATAGTGATAGAAAAAAAAAAATCGATGTTGAGATTTTTGTGGAAATATCAGTTTTGGGACCCCTGAGTCCAAAAAAGTGGGTTTTACAAAATGTCTGTCTGTATGTATACAAAGCTAGAGCAAAAACTATTCGATCGATTTCTCACAAATTTGCACCAGACATGTCAAGTAGGCCTGTATAGATGCACGAAAAACGGTTTTGAAAATTTTGAAAAACAACCTCCTTTTTGGCAAAAAACCAACAAAAAGTCAGTTATTATTTTTTTATTAAAAAAATGGCTCTAACGATTTTGATAAAGTTTGGCTTATTTGTAGCATTTAATGTACCTTACCATATGCAACAAACCGCATCTTTCTAAAAATTCTCGTTTAGCTAATAATAATAATAACTGATTTGTGAGTTTTTTTGGGTTGTTTCTCAAAACCTTTTTTAGTACATCTCTACAGGCCTAATTGACGTGTTTAGTGCAAATATGTTCGAAATCGATCGAATCGTTTTCTCTCTAGATAATAATAATAAATTATTTAATCTCCTACCGCCACCTACAATTATGAAGTCACAGTGAATCTGTTTAATAATTTAAATATGTTTGTGAGAAAGTATGTGCCAATTCCTGGTACCGTTTATTTAAATTTGTGAACCATTCATTGAGTAATTGCACTGCTTATTTATACCTAAACATTAGAATTATTTATCATAAGTATGATCTTATAATGTATTCAAAACATTGCACAGATCACCTAAGCATATGAAATTCACAATTTTGTTACTGCTATTCTAGTTATTTTGGAACATGAAGCATTTAAGCGAAAACAATGTTTAGAAGGCCATATTTTTAAGCGATATTTGAGTTATTTTACATCATTTATTACATTATGAATTTGAAATCAGGTGCATTAAATATATGATTGCTTCAGATTAATAGAGTTGACTTATTCGACTAATAAAAATAATTAAGTATTTCCATTAAGTTCTTAAAGTAATTGAAACAATGTGTCAACATCAGAACCCTCTTAGACACTCATTTTTGTCTGTGTAAAGAAAGGAAACTGTGTTTTGAGAGCCTGAACTGTACAAACAGGTATATCCTTGTTCAGGATCTTTGTACCGAAAGTATTCAACAAACCAAAGTATTGTTGCAATAAGAATTTTAGAAAACATTTATAAATAAATCGTATCATATAAAATGTATTGTACATATGAGGTATATCTAATAATATTATTTAATCAAAACCTATTCAACAACACATTTTAATAAATTTAAGGTAAATGAAGGTTGTCTTGAAGAAATAAACTTGATTAACTATTCAAGAAAACTGTGGGGTTTGGCTGATGGTGAATATATCAATGGGGTCATCATACTATCTTGTGAGTTTGAGGAAATTGTATTATGTCGCTTGTTAAATAAATTAATCGAAAGTGAGCTCAGCAAAAACAAAATTTTAATTTAATTTAAATTCTGATTCAGTTATGAACTGCATCATATATAAGAGTATGTGGATAATAGTCAAATAGTCCACCAAAAGCAATGTAATAAGTAATACACAGATATTTGCTTGTTCAAAAGTAAAAGAATTGTTAGAATGTACAAATATGTACATTTTTGTGTTAATAACTCGTGCCTAAACCGGAGCCATAATACTAATATAATACAATCTGTATAACTACCAGTATGTTACAAACATCAATAAATATTAGGAAACATCAAATAAAAATTGCATTAAACAAACTGTAACATACGTATTTTTTCATAAAGATAAAACAAAAAATTAGAGGCTACTTAAAAATGATTTAGTAATAATAACAAAAAAGTGTTAAAGTATATGTGATCACATATACCTATCAGAAAACTGCAGGTTTTCTTTTCAATAATTATAACGATTATCATAACAACATGCATTTTTGTAAAATTTTTATGTAGTAATGTACTAGTTTTAAACTGTTCGGGGTTGGAGGTAGATGAAATTAATTACAAGAATTCCACCAAGTAATTATGTATAAACCATACTATCAGAACGGAAAGTGGATTCCAGGATTAAGTCCCTCTCACCTTATCATTATATCACCTATCTCGTTTGTTTCTCGAGTTAAATCTTTTTGAAAATATATATTTCTTGTAAAAAAATCATGTTCTTGAAACACATCAGGGTGAATTACAGTTTTTAAACCCTGTTTAGAAATAACCGTTTCAAGAGCAGTAAACAAAGCACGGATCAAAGTATAACCTGGAGTTTTCTCACAGCTCGGTTAGGGTTATTGGACAACATTGATCTTTGCTTATAAAGTTATAGAGGAAACATAAACGCCACATTTAAAGATTATAACTTGTCTGATGAGTGAAAAGGCAAACCAAAGATAGATACTCCAACTAATCTTACTTGGTGGATGAGCTCTAGATTTTGAGTGTGAAAATAGTGGCCTTTAAGGATGATCACCACTGGTTTTTAATTTTTGGGCCTAACAATGGAAATGAAATGTTCAAACCATTTAAGAAATAAGGGCTCGGTGTATTGAATTTGAACACCCACCAATCAATCTTAGAGAGGCTCCATCGAGAAGTTATAATTACCGCATTTTCTGTGAAAATATCAGTAGAGAGAAGACATGAAAACATCGCATCTGACGTACTGGTTATTACTGAAATAGTTACCACACGGTCAGTATAAAAATGTAGACTTGTATTTCCTCCGCTGGTATTCACGTTTGCAGTCTTGTACTCGGCCACGGTTATATCCGTCTCATCTAGGTTGATATTGTCGATGGATCAAAGTTTATTTGTTCTTGCTCTATAATTAGGCCAGAAAAAGGTTATCCCTAGTCATTGCGGGCTATCCAAGAGTAATCAAAATAAATGGATTATATTTAAAAAATGTATTTTGGTATAACTCAATCTCGTTATACAGATTGTAACATATCAAGGTGTCATAATATTAGTGTGCCTAACTTTAAGGGTATTTTAAAATTAAACATTCTTTAAACTAACAATATTAGATGAATTAATATTGAAATAAACACTTGTAACCATTAAAATTTAATGTAAAGCAAAATAATTGAAAACACAGTTTAAAGAATAGATCTCATCAATTCGGAGAAACGATAAATGATTTTACTTCAAAACTCAATTATTTCAGCGTTATAGTTTTACATCGGTTAAATAGGCTGTCCTGTTCCAATCCTTTCTTGGCGGCTCCATGAAAAGATTATGAATATAATGGTTCTTTATATGTTCGTGGTAATTTTATCTTTCGTTGATACTTTTATAAAGTATTTCCTTCTGAAAACGAATTACAAATAAATATATTGCATCTGGTGATGTAATTCTACTGCATATTTTGTATGAATAATAACTGTATAGGCTACGTAAACATGATAATATCCAAAAATTCTTTCTGTAATACTTTATGAGACATAAATGTATTGCATATTGTTTTCCAAACACATAAAGTATTGAGAAAGTAGTTCAACATAAAATGCAAATACAATGTGTCAGGGAGATATTGGAAAATACTAATTTTCCAATTACTTAAATAATAATAATAATAATAATAAACCAAATTAAATTATTCTTACGAAGTCATTTGTGTTATAAAATCTTTTCATATTAACTCATTTTACCACGGATGCAAGAAATAGCCTGCACTCGTGGAGCGTCCAACATTACAATTCCCAGGAATATGGCTGAGCAAACGAAATTATGTGAGAACGAAATCGACCTACGTGGGTTTCTCTGAAAGCCCTCGAATCATCAACTACTAAACAAACCCCTTTAACCCAATTTATCTTAACTTCAAAACATAAAAATCAGTCGTCAAGGAAAACTATAATTTAGCAAGTCACAATAAGGTAATAAATTATAAAGTCATACAGTAAAATTTAAATGATTTTGTTATCCTAAAAGGATGCATTTCTAATGTTTTTAGTGACTGTGTTCACTTAATTTAGTTCAACTAAATTATTGTAGAGTTGAAATATGTACAATATAGAGTTTTTATTTATTGACGTAACAAAAATAAAAAAAATACATATTGGATAAACGATTACGCAAGTGTACAATGAAGGATATATCATGATCTATGACAGACGGACAAACATAAATGACGAAACTAGTAACCCCGATAAGTATGTAGCCTAAACAAAAAATAAACATTCAAAAATGATTTAAACATTATATGTTTGTATAATTAGTAACCATACATAATAATTAATTCAAAGTACTTGGTGTATAAATAAATATGTCCGTCAACTGTATTAACACTAATAATATAATATTAATTGTAAATTATATAGAAGAATAATATCTTAGGTGTGTTTTTAATGTGAAGGTTTATGATTTGTGACGTGTCGACATTAAAGATATTCCGTTTTAATACTCTGACCTATGACATAGTTTTCGGAATGTAGGTTTTGATAAGTATGGTCTCTAATTTTCTAGGTCAAGAAATCGAATAAACTTAAAAAGAAATCAATTGTTAAAAACTTGATTACCTCTTGTTAGGGAAATATGTTTAAACGCCATTAACTAATACAATCTATAAAATAAATTATAAATTAACAAATGAAATATAATCATTACATAAATAATTTTAATAAATATTGATTCAATTGGAACAAGCCAGACAGCTATTAATTCAACAGGAAGTAGGAACAGATGTGAAACTAAAAGGAGTGCACTATTAAATTTCATCAAAGTACGAATTCACACAGCCAGAAGATTTTCGTGAGAATAGAGGAACACCAAACATTAGAAAATTATATGCCGACAATAAAACATTTGAAATGTGTAAGCGAATAAGACAAATCAAGAAATATATTCAATAAAATACGACTAAGAATATCATTTGCAAAAACGGAAGGGGGAGATTTTTAGAGAGAGCAAGGTCTGTCGAAAACATTCCGTCAAACTTTGAACATGTGCTTATCAAGTGCATTACTTAAAAATATAATTGTTGTGTTATAAGGAAAGTATTACAAAAGTATTGTAATGGGTCACCAATAATAAGTGAAGTGTTACTTGAGAATATAAATAAAAATAGTGCAGGTGTCCAGTGAGAAATGAAGGAGTGTTATCACTGAATATGTAAGTAGTTAAAGTATACCTTTTGTAAGACAGATCTCCAAGGTTATTAATCGAAATCATATACTCAAGATTATAAACAGATTTTAAGAGTAGCTCATTATTGAGATTAAACTCAGATAAGTCTTTTAAGTAAAATCAACTGTATTGGGGGTGGT
>JAGFPH010001284.1:183815-251907 GCA_018207615.1 Philaenus spumarius
AACATAGATTTTGTAATCAATTATAAAAGTGTTTCTCATCTACGAAAACTGATACTATTAGAATGATAAATGTGCAAACATTGAATTGCATGTCGCAATACATCACTGGCAACTGCCATTAATCATGTTTGCAAAGTCCGCCTTGAAAATATGTATCATGTTATCTCTTTCGGCAATTCACCGATTGATAAATACAAGTAAAGCTTTTCTGTGGATCTATGCATTCAAAAATATAAGAAAATGACCATTGAGATATTATTCCTAAACGTTAGTACTAAAACTAAAAAAGTTTTAAACTTAAAATTTGAATTGACTGCTTTGGTCAAGGCTCTGTTGATATTTTTTTGTAAAGTTGAATACCTTAAAATTTACGAACAATATTTTGTTAAATTGTTTATTGAATTTGAAAAATTATATCTAAGCTGATATTTAGCAAGTGTACAATTTTTTATAGGAGACCAGTGAAACAAAACTAATTGATTAGAGACTTAACTAATACAATTATATTAGGCCTATGTATAATTTTTACGAGTTTCATTTTGTGACATGCAATCGTAAACTAATTACTAGTTTTTTTTTTTATTAAGAGCAATCTACAAGTAGTTTGATTTTCTTCGAAGCTTTAGTTGTGGAATGAAAGCGAAATAATTAATCAGTTTGTCTGGGGGGGGGGGGGTGCAGTCTATAGAGGCTTAATGGTTGTATAACATCCCCGCCCAAAGAAGGGCGCAAACGTCGTTGAGAATTTATGAGGCAGTTACCTGTTCGTTCCCTGTAGCTTTACACCAGTAACTAACTACAAGTCTATTTTGGCAACTAGTAATACAACGTCTTCAATGTTTATACCATAATGGATTCACAATGAAATCACTTTAAATATATATTTGGCATCTTACCGGAATTAATTTATATACATACATTTATAATTAGGCTACATAAATATTTGTCTAGGAAGTAAATATATTTAAGTAAGGCATTTTCCTTTAAAACTAATTTTCCATACTATTACTCACGTACGAGAAGACATGTTCGTGTGGGAGTATGAAGGAGAATAGTCTAAAAACATTGCCTACGGTTACATTATACTTACGGATTCAAGTTACAATTATCTAAATTTAATACATTATTTTCCACACATTATATTTTTAACTTTAATTTTTAAATTTTTAATTCAGTAGGCTTACTCATAAAATTGATCGAATCTAATTTCGTGTAGTGATATTTATAACTTGAAATATTTATTATTGGAACTTCTTGGGTAGCTGTGGCCTGTAGACATGCTTAGCAATCACACTGTGCCCCAATTACATCATCACGTTCATCATCAATGCTCACTAACACAAAATACTCATTAAGAGATCCATATTAATCACATTCTATATGATGTGTGGCATGTCAGTCTTCCTGGATACTGGATTTCAGAGCTACAGAGGGTGCAGGTCAAATCAAGGGGTGTAAACCAGGCTGCTTGATAGTACAACGGCCTATCGCCTAACAAGCTTAGAATTGGATGATCTATCGGCAGACACAAAAACCTCGCATATTATTGTATTGTTCGTTTTTAACTGGAGATGTTCATACCAAAATGTGCGAGGGCGTTTTCCCGAGGCCACTAAAGTTTGTAATCAATATAGCGGGTTCAGAAATGGTTGGAAGGCTTTGGAGTCAAACTTGCAGTAGGGATTTACAACCACAGACACCACAATACAAAATATAAAGCCTCTTTTTTTAAAAATATATATATATTTATTGCAGAAGCCTCACAATCTTCTTCGTCGCCAACCCTTAGGGAGTCAGACTATATTGCAGGATGAATGTCAGTAGAAAGCCAGCGAAAGATGGCCGTTATTCGATGTCAGTACAAGGAAGATAAAATAATAAAGGATAATATAATAATAAAGGATAAGAATAAATAATAATAATAATAATAATACCTTCTTCTCAGGAGCAAACTTGTTACAAGGTTTGTTCTTGATAAGAAAGGAAAATTAAGCTGTTTAATGTGTATTACCTCTATAGCGGATACGTTATTTTGATGTGACCGGAAGAGTACATCAGGGAATGGCTCATGAGCACGGTTTCTGGGCTAAAAGCTTTGTCTGGGGGAGAGTTAAAGGAGTGAGGGGTTATTAAAGCCTAACAGTTTTAAAATCACTTTTAAATTCTCACTATCATAGAAGTGAAAATAAATAAACAGGTATCTGCACAAAGGACTGGAATGTTTTTGCAGGATGCACACTTGAAAAAATGGGCAAGTTTATTGTATTCTTTATTGAGGAAATAATCTTGGCTTAAGTTTTGCATACATAATTTTCCCCACAAAGCATGAGATCTGAGCGTCGTATAGGTCAACCTTCATATATGCAAGGCGGCGTCGCCTATACTCTCTAAGAGGGTACAGTCCAGAAATATTGATCTAGCTCTGTTACCGGAAAAGTTTAGTTTTAGCTCAATTTCCGGGAAAGTTTTAGGGCTATGACAAAATGGTTGTAGGGAAGTCTTTACCAACTCTACTGTCAGACCTAGAATATGTATATTAGTTAAGCATACACTTAACTATTTACCGCTTCTATGATTTTGTTCTAAGGATTCACAACGGTGAGACTAACTCATCAATAGGTAGGAGGAAATAGCTACTTTATTCTGCCGTTCCTTCTTATGATAGGTCCTGATCTCCCTCTCGGAAACATCTCTGACTGGTCGTTGCATGAAAAAACAAAAAACAAAACTAGAGCCGTTGAAAAACCTACATTTATAATGAAGCCTGTGGAAGTTGGTATAACAATAAACAGGGTGAGTACTACCACATTGATTATTTTAATGCTTATATAGTCAATGGTACTACTAACATTTATATTTAGCAGTTTTTATCTTATTATTCTTAACACAGGGAATACGACCGCCTTTCTAAGAGCAATAAGACGGGAGGTACTTGACATTATGATAGACATACGTGTTATCAGCGAATAAATTAAACGTTGGCTCGTGTTTAATGAACCATTACAAACAGATAAACGTTGAGCTTATGATTTAAAAATACAAAGTTAACTATATCTATTCAAAAAATACTGGCTGGGCTGGTTACAAGTTCAGTTTTGAAGAAAATATCAAATTGGTTCAAAGACAGTGTTCCAACATTTAGAAGTGGAACTCATGGCTATCCAACAAAAGGAAGCCGTTATAGATCTCTTTCATGACCATTGCCCACTAAAAGAGACTAACATGAAAGGATTAGCTTTTTGGTGGAATAACCAGCCATACATTTAAAGGAGATGATCTGGATAGCTCTTTGAAAGAACTCAGGTTGCAAAACAATGGGAGGTTTGACGTTAAATTCTCTCGGAATATAGCAACCTAATACGAAAGTCGAAGAATAACTCTTGGAGAAGTTTTCTGACATGTGATTCAAGATTTCAAAGCTGTCACCAAATTCCAGGAAGATTTAGTTAAGGACCCAATTGTAATAACTGAATAGTTTGTATTTTGTCTATAAGACACCAGAAGGTAAGTTAACTGATATAACAGAGATACGTTGGAGGTGCTGTTGAAATCTTACTTCCAAGGTTTGTACCTTTGCATATGTTCAGAGTATGAAGTATGGTGAATTACAGTTACTCAAAACGTAACTTAAGGACACAGGAAAGTCAATAAATTGTCTCGTGGCACAAAATCAAATGGAATGTTGGCAGTTTGGGTGCTTACAATTCGCTGGGGGTGGTATATCTTAACTCCTACAGTAGGGTATTGTAAATCTTCTTCTTACTCTACGCGCAGAGTCGGGTTCAGCTTCATTCCTAGTTCCTGGAGAACGGATGGAGTTTTATTTATGGCAATTGAAGGTAAGGGATACAATGCTGATGCTTAAGCGTTTAGGCTAATTATTTTGTCATAATTCCTCCTTAAAACACTAGAGAATCTGATCACTACATCTGGGAAAGATTGCCCCTAGGCACACGCTTTCATAGTTGTCAGCTTTCTTACCAGTCAGAGACATTATGCGAGGATACATTTTAAATAGTCTGGTGAGAAGCATTTAGCCAGCTATAGGTAATCGCGAGAGTACTAGCGGTTTTTCTGAACATCAAGGAAGCTTAAATGCTTCCTATAATTCGATCCTTCAAATCACAATGAAGCATGTAAAGGGCTTCCAGTAAGCTCTCAGAAAATAGCCTTTTTTCGCACTCAGTAGAAAGAGGAACTAAGAAGATTATCTTGGTCCCTTTATCATATTTGGTGGGGCATTCCAGTCGTGAATAGGTTGAAATATCTTGAAATATTTCTGGAGACTAAAATCACTTGAAGTGAACAATTAAGCAGTACAACCAATAAAGCGCAGTGGGCCCTAGGTGGAGTACGGCGCACATTTTACAAGACATCGGGTCTCAGGTGGCCAAATATGATCACACTACACACTACAGTAGTAAAACCAATGTTTCTATATGAAACTTTTGTATGGTAGCATTACGTTCTAGAGACCCTCACAGCTGCCAAACTGACCAATCTTCAGGTTGGCATGAATTGGAATCATGGGAGCGTTCTCATCTATCCATACTTTAGCTCTCGAAACCCTACCATATAAGGCGTAAGACCCAAGATGAATATCAATATTAACTTAGGTAGTTACTGTACTGTTTTCAAGCAGAAATTTACGTTCTACTGGTATGAATCCAGATGAATCTTAAGATTGACTACAGGCATCAGAAAGTATACATTGTTTATATTTTCTCTAACTACCAAGCACAGCTTAAAACGTTAGACAGGTATCAATTTCAGTTGCACCTCGTGTGGGATTCCCACAACCATATCGATAATCTGCTTGCACACAATATCTTCCACCTCTGCTGGATTCCAGGAAACTAGGGATTTACTGGTAATGAAAGAGCTGACCTCCTTGGTAGGGAGGGTCCTTCCCGCTAATTTGTCCAGAATCAGTGTGTGGATTTGTCACGGAGTAAGAAAACCCCAATTTAACTTTTGGAGCAAATTCGATGGGCAACACCATGCCAAGAAACTGATCGATGGTTCAGATAAGAGTCTTACCAATAGACCTTTACAACTGGGAAAAGGTCAACTTTGGCAGGTTATTTGCCTAACTATAGGAGATGGAATTCTCAGGAAACAAATGAAAGCTGTAGGCCGTTATCGTGGCATATGTGGGTATGTGGGGCCAGGGGGAAAGTGCTCAGTATATAGTATACTAATACGATGCCTTGAATGATGTGGAAAAAATGTAATAACCTCTCGTAATACAGGTGACAAGGAATCAATGGACATCATGGAATAAAGGTTAGTTAAAAGGACTAGATTTATGTCTTACTGTCTAAGTTTGTACAATAATAATAGAGAGTGCAAAAAGTTATTTACCTTGGGGATGTATATATTCCACCCAAGTGAAAAACTCCTATACTAACATAGAACAAAATCCATAAAGCTGCTTTTATAACAGCTTTTACAAAAGTAAAAGCTTATTTACCAGACAAAAGAATATGACAAAAGACACTGCCTACATTTAGAGGTAATTTATTTGTTGCACTTAAGTAAATAACATAAATTCTGTAGGCCTAAATAACAACATTTAGGCCTACTATATCTACTTGCAATAATTTTAGTTTAATGATATCAGTTTTATTTATTGACTTTAAGATGTTATGCATACAGAAAACTAATAAATCTGTGTATTTCCTTGTATTTTAGAGAAGCTTATGTGATTTTGTTTCGATCCTAAAGTAGTTGACCATCAGAACATAAACAGCATTTACTATCTCTACTTGCAATAATTTTAGTTTAATGATATCAGTTATATTTATTGACTTTAGGATGTTATGCATACAGAAAATTTATAAAGCTGTTTATTTCATTGTATTTTAGAGAAGCTTATGTGATTTTGTTTCGATTTTAAAGTAATTGACCATCAGAACAATTTCAAAATTTTTATTAGTCTGTGTAAAGAAACATCCAGCTTAAATAATCAAATGTAATTTTTATCTTTGGGAAGGAGTTTGTTCGTAGTAAGGTTAGCTACTTATAGTAAGTCCTTTGAGGTAAAATCGTATGTCAGTATTTAAACACTATTTATATTACGCACGAAATGTAACATATAGGCTGTTACATATATGTAATATATTAATTTTATGTACAATCAAAAAAGTCCATTAGAACAAAAAATATATTTTTTTTAAATCACTTAGAACGCTGCCTGTTGAACAACCTCATTTGTTTCTAGTTTGGTACGTTTTTTGCCGCCATTTCTAAACGAGGTAAGATTTTTAACTTTATTTTCGCCAATCATCTTATTTTCAATAGATTTTTCAAACGAGGTGTCACTTGACCCCCTTTATCATTTGAAAATCTTAACTTACCCCATTTCGCCCTCTTTGGATAGGGGGGGGGGCACTAGATAACAGCAGTCAAATAGGTGTCTACCCATTCAAAATCTAAATGCTGCACATAGCAGGTTCATATAATCAATACAAAGACAATTATAGAGGGTGTCTACTTACTAAAAAAAATTCCGTGTATATGACAAAACTTGATTGTGTTATTGCATTTCATACCCTGATATACCAAAGTAACTTTTGGATTCTTATTTAAAAATGTAATCAAGAAAAATACAATAATTTACAAAAGTTTCTTGAGTTGTGTTTAATTTCAAAGTATCGCACCGTACCGTGATTCAATGTCCGCTTGAAACTTCATCCAAACAAAAGCAGAAAGTTCTTAATTAAAAACTCAGGCCTTTTAGAATATTCTTACATTATGATGTACTATTTGATTAAATCGATATAACTTTTACAGAGTTGTTTAGTAAATTTTAATATATTTCTGCTTATGCTGACATTCTATTGTATTAATTTTAGTTCAAATAATTTGATAAAATGTCTTTTAACTTAAAAAAAGTAGAAGAACATGTTAATGAATCCAATACGTAATTTTTTTACATTTATTAAAAGTTTTAACTATTTTAAATTTTATGATGTAAATGAACACTATATTAGATTATAAACAGTTAAAATAAATAAATAAATAAATAATTTTTGTTTCAGAAAAGTCACAAAATAGGTGTAAATTTTGTACGCCGACAAACCCAACTATGTAATGTCTCTTACACTATTTTAGTGTAAAATTTACAACTTTACTACAAAATGCAAACCTTTCACACCTGGTCTGTTTATTGCCTTAGAGTGTAAAGAAAAGTTTACTTATTTATAAGTGTGTGTATTGTAGGGCCTACATACATAGTAAAGTCATTATATATTTACTCAATACAAATAATATTTAATCTATTTGAGAAGAAAAACTTTTCTTCGAAAAACTTGAAAACTAATATAGTTAATCGAATTTCCTACAGAAACAGATAAACAAAAATCAAAAATTCACCGAAACTCTCAACACGAAAATTGTTAATTACTGTACTTCGATTGTGTGACTAGTATACTAGACAAATCCTTCAATCTATGATCACCATTATGGTATTAACTGTATCAATAAAACTGGGAAAACCTGTCTAAGTCTGAGCTCAGATTATTATTAGAAACATACTAAAATTGTATTATTACTTTTTGTGGCACTAAATGCACATTCATTGCACAAGGTTTGGATCTACTTTAGACCTCATATAGCTTGTTCCTCGATAGAATATCTAGCAGGTATTGGAAAGAAAGGGCCTAAATATAGAGGAAATACTGTACATTGTGTTTTTTAAAGACGTTTGAATAAAACATTGAAAATGTATTAAAATTTAAACAACAATAATTGTTTTTTTTACAGTCTCTTAAACAACATTTTAAATAGTACGAAACCAAAATATAAATTCAACAAAGTCACTATTTTTGAAGTAAAGAAAAAGGCCCATGATCTATTTAAAAAATGATAAAGTATATATATATATATATATATATATATATATATTAGCATACGTTTATATGTGGAACAACATAAACATATACGTATACAGTACAAATTCATTTTAAATCGAATTTTTTTTTGTTAACTAAAGTAATAAATGCAAATAATATGCTACTCAAAAGTTAATACTTTAATATTTTATTACAAAGCTTCAAATTAATATAAGGTTTACAAATAATAACAATGCAGATAAAAACAAACTAGAAATAAATGATTAGGAAAGATGATAAATCGATGAGAAATATAAATTCTGCTATGCGTACTCTATTGTGTGAACTGATATTGACCACATTTCAGAACTTTTCGAGCTTTACCAGTGCTTGTGTTAGTAATTAAAAAAAAAAATGATTTGGTTTATTATTACTATAGGCCATACCGAAGAGAAGATTATCGTATTATATGTAAGTAATGTATAAATCTATTAGGTATGAAACTAATCAGAATATGTTTAGTAACTTCGTTATTTCTAGTATAGTTTTAAGTTATTGGGATATATTTTGGAAAAATACATTGAATGATTTTCGAACATATTCAAACGTGTCGTTAATTTGGTAATTATTTATAACTATTAACATCTTTAAAATCGTATTTAAAAATGAACGAAATTCATTTTGTGAATAAAACGTCGGATTCAGGTACCATTTGTAATATCACCTCTTCTTTAATAAATTTAAGTAATGACGAAATTACTTAAGCGAGAGAAACTTTAGAAGAGATGAAGGAAGATTTGTTAACAACATTATAGAAGACGTATTCACGCCCTGGGGAAAGCTGTAAGTTGGAGAAACTCGATTTGAATTTAATTTGACGCAAATTTATAGTAACGAAATCACAAATGTTTTCGTAATTGATGCTTTTGGCCAAGTGAAGCAAGTGCAAGTATTTAGATGTAACCCTTTCTTGGCAAATGTAAATATTTCTGTTATTTAGTTCATTTCATTTAATACATTTAAAGTTAGAAGCATTAAATGTAAAACTTATAGCTTCTCGGCATTGTTGGTTCTTCTTGTTTTTAATCCATAAAGTGTATTGTAGTTACAGTACTTGTGAAAGATATGTTATTAACACAATACAAAATTTAACCACGCATATTATTTATTGTTCGGTCTACAACGTATTATAATACATATAAGATTGAATAAATTACGTCTGTTACTTCGAAATTGTTGGTGGTTCTTAACTTTCAAGAGATTGGCAATCAGTCTTTCATTATGTAATTTATATTATACGGATGTAAGGTTTGTATGTTTATTTTTATTTTTAAAGTTTTTCCGCTTACACACGTTTTTCTCAGCAACTTTTTTACTTGTAATTTAATTAAATATCGCTTGCTGAGGAAGTGTGTAAGCGGAAAAACTTTAAAAAAAATATTAATAACTAGCTGACCCGTACGGCGTTGCCCGTGGTTGTTAGTATTTTCAGTCTTTTTGACGTAATTGTATTCTTTTTAAGTGTTCGTTGAATACCCGTGCGTATCTTACTGTGGTCATGAAAAAAAGGCTACGCTATTTAAGAAAGCACTGAAAATTGTATTCCTGTAAACTACTATCCAACATGAAAAAGCTTTAAATATATCGTTTTAATTTATAGTTTTTACTAATTTTGACTTTCACTTAATTTCATTGACAATGTTGCGAGCACCTACAGCCTAAAAGGAAGCTACGTACCAAATTTCATTCCAATTCGTTCTTATAGGGATTTTTAGTAACTTTGACCCCCCCCCCCCAACCGCCCTAAAATTTCGAATTTCTAGAAAAGCTAATTTGTAACATCCGCGTTAATTTAGGATGTAACAAACTGGTTCAAATAGAGTTTGTAATTTTAAATGTATAGGCCTAATAATTAGTATAAGATATATATTGTTTAGTATTTAAATATACAATATACAGTATATATCAAAATAAAGCTACGAATGTGATATTTTAATGGCATTTAGTTTAATTCAGATGGTTCGTTTAGTTTTCAAAAAAATATGTTTAAACTCGTGTATGTTTATGGTTATGCATAGTGTCAAATAATTTGTTTGTTATTATTATTATTGATAGCGAAAATATGTTTTGAAAAGTATTAAAAACTTCGTAGTTATGATATATTTTATATAAACAATATTCTAAGCAGCATATCTCTAAGTAGGCCTATATAGATATTTAATAACCAATGTTTGAGTTGAATTATAATTCTGTAAGCATTTTTATTTGTGTTTTTTTATAGTTTTTCAATCTAACCTTAAAAAGCTGTTGGTTTTGAAGAGTATTAAAGTGATTATAAATTTGCTAAGTAATGTTGCTATGATAATACATCTAAACAAACATAAGCTTTTTATACGAACAGCTGTTTTTGTGAGCTATGGTTTTGAGTTCATACAATAAATGCTGTTCAGTTTCTTCCGAATTTGAAACTTTTTCGGGAAACTTTTCAAATTTTTCTTTACGTATAAACCTTCTATGAACTACTACAAACATTTTAAGACCAAAAATAGCCAAATCGGTCCAGCCGTTCTCGAGTTTTAGCAAGACTAACGAACAGCAATTCATTTTTATATATATAGATAACACCACTGTAAGCTGCAAAATAAGAATTGAGATTGTTTCCAATGTCGTATACATGAGGTATTCAATCTGTTAATTCAATAACTCCAGTAAAACCGTACAAGTGAGATATCATCGATCAATGTCTGGAGCGATCAGGGTAGCTCAGTTGGCAGACGGAAACGTAATGGTCCCTGGTTCAACTCCCTGCCTCGGTCTATGTTTTTTCACTTGTAATTTAATTTTGTATGTTTACTTATTTGCGTGTAACTCAAACACAAACTGTATGAATTTGAAACTTTTTGTGCTTCGACTGCTGGGTAGCTTGAGCTATTTTCATAACGCTTTTTAAAATAAAACAGATTAGTCATTGAAGATTTTTTTTCAGAAAACCTGCAGTTGTTTGTCTTTTACGCAAACATTTTAGCAAAGAGATGTTCTATTATAAAAAAAGTCTGCGACAGTTCTGCCTATCTTTTATAATTTTCGTTAAATATTTTTTGTAATTTATACATATAAATATCAGGTTGTTAAATCGTAAAAAGTAGGCCTACATTAAAACTGTAGGCAAGGAAATGTTACAACAGCTGTAGAAGGTTCTTAACAGCAGAGAGACTATTACTATGTGTCTAAGTAATATACTATCTATTCATGCAAATAAAAAATAAAGCAGTGCCATTAAGTGAAGAAAGTGAAACTTTAAATAAACTAAATATTTGTGGCCCAATTTAGAGGTTTGAATATTAGAGATAAGTTAAATAAATATGTTCAATCATATTGAACTCAAGGATTTAGACCTTGGATGATTTCTATGAGAATCTAAAGTTTTTTATTCAGCTTACCTGACACACTAAATCAGTCACACATTTGGCATACATTTAGTCTAAACCTTAGTTAGTTACATAATACTTATGTCAATTTATTGCGTAATTCATGTAAAGTTAAGTAATATAGTAGTTACTTACAAATGCCAAGGGTTTAACTGTCGACTTACAAAGTCTCTGTATAGCATACGACATAGTTTGATTGTGTTATTCAATTGGCAAAGATTCATTTGTAAATCTAATATTTAAGAGTGGTCAGCTGTTAATAATAGATAGTTGTGATTGGTAGCCCATTACAGATCATTCTATAAATACCAAGGATAAGAAACGATAGTAATGAGTTCTGGTTAGTTTTTTCTGATCACTATTGGTTAAAGTACAATTTTGCTTTAGTTTGCATACATTTGTTTTACTGTAATGTATTAAAATATAACTGAAATAAGTTTGTACACATATAATAACTTGCACATGTGATCAGAAATATAAAATGATTATAGCTAACATACAAAGATATTTATTAATACAACAATTTTCTTCTACTTTTATGTCACACGATTATAATAATAAAAAATGTGTGATGCTAATAACAACTCTGCTTATACTCTTTAGAAAAATAAATAAGGTATTGCTTCTTCTAGTTATCTCTAAGCAAACATGAGTATCATTTAATATTTTAATATAGTATTTTTAGATTTTATTTATATACTGGTAGGTAAATCAATTAATACTAGATTTGAAACTCCTAGATTTTAGCTTTATGCACCGAAGTAATCTGAGTTATAAAGCTCCTGATACATTTACTGAGCGAAATATTCCATTAGTTACTGGCATTTGTATCATATAAATATTTTCTTTCGTTAAAGTATTTCTCTAATAAATAATTAAATTTATATCGAATTTTAATTATTTGTTTAAATATTATATTCATTAGAATACGTTTAATATTTACTTTTACAACTTATCTTTTTGTTTAGAAATAAATAGCAAATTTTAAAATATTGGTTTTATTATTTATAACATTATTAATACTCTGGGCTTTAAATAATGCCTTTAAAGCCTGCAAAATAAGTAACCCATTTATTTCCTGTTATTGAGTAGATGCCAATGGTGACATTCAGAATGAATGACAGCAGTAATATATATAAAAAGCACATTAAAAATAACTGTCTATGAAAGGAGAGAGCTAGCATGCAATGTTTACAATCGCTATACGGAAATGATAAATGAGTCACTTGTAATGCAAAATATTCAACTTAGTTTTTCTTTAGCTCGAAGTAATAGCTTTTAAATAGACATTACTTCTATTTATAAAGGAACCAAATACGAAACTGAAATTTGGTACATAAGTATCTTAAAATTTCCATTTAGGTAAGGGTTGTTAACAATAATTCATATATTCTCAAAAATTGCACAAACAGCACATTATTTCTACTATATAGTGACGTAATATACCATGTAGATGTATGATTTAGCAAGGGATAGAAAGTGGTACATTTACTTAGGCGAAATACTTATTTATTGTCTTTTTAATTCTTCTTAAAAACCAATTTACTAAAATATATTATATCAATACTTTATTTGTACTGTAGTTAAAAAAAATTTATTTGTCATTAATCTATTTAATATTTGGTTATTTTGGCAATTTACCTATTGACAAAATTATCTGTTAAGAAATTTGGAAGGCAATCGCTTCCTAAACTACTGCACATATGATTTGATATAAGTACATTTCTAGGTTCCAAGAAGGTAAGAGATAGTAAAATATGGAAAATGGCTAACTAGTTTTGAATTTGTTTTGAACAGCTGCGAGAGATAAAACTTTTTACATGTCTTTTAAAAGATATTCTGTTACATGTAGGTGGTAAGGACTCTGGTATAAATACTTCACAGGTGTATTTCTTATTTCTCTCATTCGTATAAAAGTAGGCCTTAAAACGCTCTGTTAAATAGTTACGTTTTATGGAATTTGTTTTCGTGATTTCTGCTGTGATTATAAATAGATAAAATAGATAATGGATTGTTTAGTAATATTTTGTTTCTGTTAGACATTTTTGTAAAAACCAACAGAAAATTTCTGCCATTGAACATTAAAATGTTTAGTTTAAATATTCTAAAGATATACCCATGCCAAACCATACATGCTTCATTTAATGCTTGCCTGCACCTGACATTGTAGCATTCACGTTGTTGTCCTGCTACGGCTTTGCTGGACTGCACTTGACAGTACAACAGAGCATACAACTCAAAGCATTCTAAAAGTAAAACATGTTTTCCTATTTATATTTTTGGGTTTTATAGGATGGATTGAACACCACTTTTATTTTGAAATTATTGACGAACTATTAATTATAACCATGATTAATTCAAGAATAGTTTAGTAAAACAAGAAGTATTTACTCAATGTAGTAGTATAGGATATTAAATTAATCAAGAGTAACCTCTATTTGTTCTAATACAATTTTCTTTTAGATTTAAAATATTTACAAAAAAATATAATCCTCGTACTCTGGTTGTAATTGAACTTTTAATTCGTAACTTATTAAATAACCTCTTGTGTTATCACAGATGCATTATCATCTAACACCACTATGGTTTGTCAAAAACTCTATATGATTAAGAATATGACGTCCAACAAATGATTTAGTTACAGGATATAATTATATTTTAAGAAAAGAAGTAATCATATAACTTCTTTAACATTTTAAGGTTTAAAGTTAATAGCAATAATAACTGTTTGATAAAATTTAATTTATAACTGTCATAAAGCTGACATTTATGTCATCATTAAATCTAAATAATATATTGTGATATATGTATCAGAATATTTCATTGTTTGTCTTAAATGTTAAATATAAATATTGATTTAAATGAAAAAAATTTATTACTTCAATTAAATAAATAGTTTTTAATATCCTTTATTTAAAACAGAATTCAATTGTAATTGTATTTAACTATATAAACATGTTTATTATTGTTAGACAACAAACCTAAATATCGAGTGGAATACCTAACCTTTTACGCAATACGTCACTATCGAAAAACTAAACTTGAATTATTTCAATAAACTTGTAGGCCTATACGCGAAACCATGACACATTATTTTTTAGAAGCAAAAAATGTCTAATTTAAATGGTTTAGTGGTGATGTAACAATTTATAACTATAACTATTTTGTATTGTATGATTCACAAACTATTTTAAAGTGATAGATTTATACTAATTTTGTGGTAAATTATGTTTCAATAACTGAAAATGAATAACAGTTTTTAATCGTTTAGCCTATATATTATTTTGTAAATTTTTAACTTTTAATATTTATGTTCATAATTTGTATTTACAATGCAATATGCTTTGAGAGGTACAACGATACGTAGACTATTGTTGCTATATTTGTATGGTCTTCCAAAAATAAAAAATAAATGCAGTAAACATCCTAAACATCAAAACTCATCTTATGAGCATTCAAATATGGTAATATTAGTCTTCTATAGGCTAGCAACGTTCAAAATATATTCTCTAACAGAATATCTATCAAATTTTCTGTTTTATAATTTTGTTTTACTTTCAAATTGAGCAATTAAAATTTACAAACAAGTGACAAACTCAAATATAAATACTTTTAAATCCAAAACCTATATTCTGTATAATATATCATAGTAAATCTAACAAGTAAAACACAGTCAGAAGTGAACTTTTGTATCAATTTAACAGCATTATCGATTGTCATAAAATATTTTATAAAATACCTTTTCTTCTCTCTGTCTCTTAGTTAATGTCACTTTGCAGCTTTGTAGAGGAATTTAATTTGTATACGGGGTAACGATGTATCTGATACTTTACTCGTGATTAAAACAGAATAAAATGTGATGATGCTTAATTTTATAGCCAGACATCTCGAGTTAGGCTGCATTCAGTCCTTATCAAAGTATACTTAATTATTTAAATATTAGTTAGCGTAGCGTAACTAAATAACAATAATAATATTTATTACAAGAAAACATAATTACTTTAACTGTTCAATATAGAAATTACATGCATTTCTAATAGTACAGAATAATAAAACTTTGACTGTCTTTTAAATGTACAAGAACTTATTATGTAAAATGTAACCAATCCAAAGTATACAATCGGATAGGTGTTCGTAGCTGTTTCTATGTGTTACAAACTTTGGGATCAAAGTATATTATTTTCAGTACTAAAAATAATGTGTTGATTTAAATCCAAACATAATTAATTATGTTACAAATGAATGCTTAGTATTGAATGCTACAAATGAAGTAAGATATATTTAGTTAATTAAATTGAAAACATGATATAATTAAAACTAATCATAACTATACATTCCATTTAACTGTAAATACAAGTTAATAAACAACTAATTAATAAATGTAGAACTATCTTTGTTTGTTTATTTTGTTCATTATTGATGTTTATTTAACTTTAAATTCATTTTTAACTAACATCGGAGTTCATGGTTATTAATTAGTTTTGTATGAATCGATAACTGCAGAAATGGGACATCTGAAATTTGTATTACACTAATCTGGTGGTAAATTATATTTCAATAACTGAAAATCAATATAAATTTCTACTCGGTTTTATATTATTTATAAATTTATAATATATATATTGCTTTGCATGGTATATTATCTAGTTCTTTCAAAAATCAAGAAGGCTGTTAACCAACGAAATAAACCGGTTCCATTTCATATTCTTATACAAACTTGATGAACATATTAGCATAAAATATTGGATTATGTTTTGTGTACAAATAGTTTACCTACTAAATTACTCTGAGTGACATTTTTTGATCCGCTAAATAAATATTACCTACTCCTCTATTTGGCATTTACATACCCATTTCTTTTAATTATAAAAATAGTTCATGTTTTTTCTCTGAAATGTGTATTGTTTTATGAAATTCTAGCTCCCCCAATTACACGACTAGTTTCAATAATTTATATTTTTGTGTAGAGAAATATATATACGCTATCACGAGAAACAATTAAGTGGTCCCAATAATTTACACTGTTAAGACAGGTTACTTATTTAACAAAATGTTTATCAATAACTCTTTAAAAAGTTATGACATTATTATTGTAATAAAAACGATTTCATGCAATATCTGGTACTAAAAAATTATATTTTTAACATTCCTCTCATATTGTAATACTAATTAAATAATTATAAGAATACGTTTCATAATATTTATAAAAAGCAAATAACTTCGTACAATATGTACGATCCGTTATATTGTGATTGTATTTGGTAGGGCAAAATAGTAGACAGAAGTTACTTATTTTCACCAAGGGATAGCCGGTAACAACAGGTAGGCCTACTAAGTACGTTATATCACAATACAAGTACACTCTTCACCTACTTTATGATTCAAGAGACTCCTGCAGGATACATGTTTATGAACGATTGCCACTTGACCCAGATAAGCTCGCTAAGTTCAGTATCGTTTCAACCACTCAGCAATACAATGTATAATAAAATGGGAACAAAATAAAACAATTTAGTACAACCACTATACAATACAACTCATAGGTAATCATCTTACATAACCATAAAATGTTATCGTATTTTAGAATATGTTTAGTATCTGTTTGTTTGTTTGTTATTTACCACATTAGTAATTAATGTTTTTTTTTTCTATTTTTGGTACAGCTGTGTTGATAACTCAGAACGAAATTCTTAAAATATATACCTGTTTATATGTTAATGATATCAGCTTCAGGGACAGCATACAACTTCTTTGTCGTAAAATGCCAGTAAAATATTGTCAATGGAACATGTCATATATTTTGTCGTATTGAAAAAAATCAATGCATAGAATATAACATTCAATCGTGTACACTACTAATTTGGCTTACCAAATAAATATACAAATAGAGTTGCATAACTGTATCATGTAAATGTATTCTTAAAACCAGATCAGTGTTTTTAGAAAAAGCATTACAAATTTGAATGAGTTACCAAATACTCGTTTCTAATACATACAATTCTCTTTTAAATTAAGGTTTAAATAACAAAATTCTTCTCGTTGCGTTGTAAAAATCAATACGTCGCCATCACAAAACCCTATCAAATTCTAAATTATTTAATATTTAAGAACTTTCAACTGGTACAATATAAGTTTAGAAAAATACATATTGTTTAAAATTTTACAAAACGACTAAACTATTATGTATTAACATTTATCCATATTATAATTTGTGTGTTAAATAATATATTAGGTATTTGTTTTCAAATATTTCTATTTTAGCACACATAATTTTGATCCTACACAGACTACAATTTGCCGACTATCTATTATGTAATAGGGTGTCTTAATTTGTTTTAACAAAAATAAATATGTTATATATAACTTTTCATATGACAATGATTGTAATGCAGTTACTGTTTCATGTAGTCAACCCGTTACAACTATGGGTTGGAAGAACATCCACTACTATGGATTAAATCTATTAGCCTATTTCATAATTTTAATAAAATTTCCGACACCTACATATTATGGTTGTATTTTGACCTTGCTTGAGGAAGCACACAGAATAACTTCAGGCAGACATACTTTCGATAGTATCAAATAGAAATTTGGCCGATGTAAGGAATTTGTCACAGCGTAACTGATAACATAATGTTTATCAGAAGTTGTAAAATGTTAACCATCCGACAGTTAATTATGAATTTGATTTAAATTAAAATGGATTTGAAAAAATTACTGATACTATTTTTATACATTTTTTCAGAATAACATTTTCTATAACGTTGCACAAATTTTTTTCTAACAATTTAACCAAATTAAATTAGTACAAGCCCTCAACTCTAATTGTTGCGTAATAACTGAAATTTAAGTGTGTATTTTGCACCTATACATATTGCAGATCAGGTAGTTAATATTTGTTCAGTGTTCTATGTGTCCCATTCTTATTATTTGAAGGCTATTCAGATACTTACATAGACAATCAGAAAATACAATTAGAATAAATTTGATCAAATTTGCAGGTCCTTTTTTTGGGAAACCACGGTTATATATTGACATCAGGATATTGCGACTTCCCCAGTATCAAAATCAATAAAGCTCAGTTGCTGTGTATTTTTTTTTATAAAGCTAATTAGTTTTTTAGTAAACATAATCTCAATGCAAGTTTTGTTTTAGTTGTATTTCTTTTAACACCAACAATAATGATACATTATTCAAAGAAATAATGCTCGTTAAATTTAACACTCAAGATTTAAAACTATTGCAATTTTGTTTTTACTTTGTAAACATTTAAACCATACTTCTTAAGTATAAAAAGTTATGCTTTTTAGCTTAAGTATAAAAAGTTTTTTTTTAAATATAGATTAAAAAGAAAAAAAAAGAAAAAGGGAGACAGATAGTTTAACTACTTATGATGTTCTATCATCTCCAGCAATATTGCTTTTCTTCCTAAAATATCTTATATACATTTTAAATTTCAACTTTTGGTTATGTTGCACGATTCTGCATTAATTTATAGCATGCATATTTTGAATAAACTAAAAAATATTAAAATCAAAGATACACGATATTCAATATATTCAATGAAGTCATTTTATAAAGTCTAAAAAAGGAAGCAAAAACCCAATTTATCACATTCATATAGTAACTTAATACATTTGATATTCATGTGTCCGTCATATTGCCTCACACGATTCAGATTTTTATCTCCTGAACTGGCAGAGTTTCAAGATAACTTAAATTTCAAGAATTCGCCAACTTGTCTGGTGTATGTGCTTCTTTTTACATTTAAATAAATGAATTGCAGTAAGTTTATTTTATCTGTATACAGTTACCTTTTGTACAACAGAACAGCATGCCATCTTTTATTCTGTACCTTTCAAATGTATCTGTGTTGTAATAATGTGCTTCTTATAAAAATAGTAAGTACAAACAATCTATAATTTGGAATTAAAAATTACCTACGTTTAATGACCATTAACTGTAATTTCAAACAACTTTTCAATTTAAATAAAATAAATAAATTAGGCATTAGATATGTCTTAAATGTATGGGCTCAATCGATTAAAATAATTATGTTCAAAACGTAGACTTATATATTTTCATTTTGAAGGCTTAAACTATACTTATTGTTTATATAAAATACTAACTGGCCCGATCCGGCTTTGCACGGATAGACAAAAAATCTAAGTTAAATGTATGTTAACCAAAAAATATATCAATAAATATATTATACTATGTATTTCTTATGGGGATTTTTAGTAACTTTGACATCCCAAACACCCACTAAAATTTAGATTTTTTTTTGTATTAAATTGCGTACAATTAACGTAAAGCATATTTGACAAACATAATATAATTACTAAACAATACACGTAATTATTTATAATAACTTTAGTCGCATAATACTATATTAGATACTCATTATAATGGCATAATGCACAATGGTGCCCCTTGTGATACATAATTTAAGATAGAAATAAAAAATCACAGAACATTCATTTCAAAAAGTCACGGCAAATAAATAAAACATTGGACGTGAAATTTTGATTACAGGCACAATAAAATTTTGTCACTTTCCATATTTGTATACATTTTTCATTTAAAGTACTTTTATATTAAAATTTGTATTTATTATCTAATTTCAATGTTGACTTGTTTTCATATTAGCATACATTACTATGTAGTTATGTTTAGTAGAACTATGTGTAAAATATTATGAATACTCTCTAATAAAACCTTCTACAGTATTAGTAAATGTGAATCGAAATAATGAAACAAGAAGAACTAGGTCAGAGTATAATAGCTTTAAGCAAATTTAGAATTCCTTAATGGACTAACTGTAGAATGAAACTTGTAACTTTTTGTAATGTTAAACTAGGATACTGATATCAAAGTTTCATAATATTTTAATGGTTTAGGAATTTAGTTAGTATGTTTAGTTTCCAATACCCTAAGGTTTGCTTTGTCGTAGGTTCGAATCAGGCACTTGACGTTGCCTTTGTGTTATTTAATACACTGTGTTTAGTATTTATAATGTCACAATGTGTGGTGCTTGAACGTTAAAGTAATGAACGTTAATGTTATTAATGAAATGGAATCATTGCAAAGAAATGTTGGTTGTAAGACGCACCATTATACTTTATCCAGCACTTTGTTACGATTAGTCAGAGTGGGTGAATAGTATGAGAATGAAAGAAAAGAAGAAAGCAATTCACTTACTATGCCTGCGATAATTTTAAAGCGTTTAAAATACATGGAGTAATATTTTAAATAAAAAGTGCTAGTTAAAAAAGAATTCCCAAAACTAAAAGCAATAATCCCAATTTTGTAAGACAAACTAGTGATCAACGAGAAAAGCGTGAGAAGGCTCTTGAGAACGAAGTTTTCAAGACTTCAAAAATATTGAACAAGACTTAAATATTTTCAGTATGTCATTTTATTTAACTACGAAACAGTGAGAATTCAATTTTAGAATGAACTAACCGAGTTAGTGGGTAGTACTAAGTTGAAGCTGTAACGGCACAAAATTGGAGTTTTTCAAATCACTATCGAAATCAAGTATAATAAATTTGAGATCCTATGTCCAAACAATAACTGCTACGTTTGCATCGTCGTATGGTTATGAACAACGAGTATTTTCTAAAATAAAACAGATTGATAGATAGCTTCAATACTGAGAATCAGCAAACTAGTTACAACCTAAATTTTTAGAAACATTGTCACAGTTCAAGATTAAAAAAAAATTTTTTTCCATGTATTTATTTTTAACTTTGTTAAAAATTCGATGAGGTGTTTTCTTTATCCCTCTGGCCCTCTTCTAGAAACGTTTTCATATGTCTATTTTATACATTTTAATGTGTTTTGATCTTTTTTTATCTTCTAGACCACTCATTGTAATTTAAATGTTTGAACTTCTCCATTGTAATTAGGTTAATTAATTATTAAACTGCAATGAAGCATGTAAACAATTAAAATATATTTGTTTCTCGTATTATTTATATCATAAACGCGTATATAATTAACAACATACAATATAATATTTACTACACTGCTTTTGGGATGATGTCAAAAATAATTTGTCAGACATATTTGTAAAAGATATTATGACCAATTTAACAGTCAGAAGTTATAGTAGTCAGTCACTTATATATTAATAATAAAATGCAAATTGTGGTTATGTGAAAATGTAATATGTAATCAGAAAAACATAAAGATGTAAAGTGTTGAGAAATCAAAGATCATTGACCTCTATTCAATGTATATATCATTGGTACTGTTTAATAATAATAACACTTTTCAAGTAAACTTTTACATGTTTAACCAAGGAAATAAATAAAATATAGTACAAAATATTAGCACATAATAACACAAATCAATATTGAAACACCTATTAACAAAACTTTTAAAAATATCAATTGGTTCATAGCAACTAATAATTTAACTATTTTTTCCCGTATCAGAATCAAGTTTTTATTTTACTAACAGAGTTTATGTTCTGACTTTACCATATAAATTTAAAATTATAATTTTACTGGGAAGTTGTAAAGTAATGTATTGGGTAATATTATATACTTTTAAACTAATTAATCTATGACTGTTATACTACATCATATTAACAAAGAATTCAGATACTTTGGAGATTTTGGTTTGATTACCAGTGATAATTTGCAAAAGCTTTTATTTCTTTACTGAAAAAATATCCATAATATATTATGTAGATATGGATATAACACATTAATTTCAAGCACAATGAAACAAATAATGTAATTACTTAGAGTCCTTAATATGACCACATCCATGAGTGACGGCATCAAGGGATTGCTGACAAAGGCAAAACGTTAAAGTAATTGAACATCAATCCTAGCTTTGGAAGTACACTTACTGTCAAAAGCATTTCTACGTCGATTTAGCTTCAGTAATCATTTAACAGTATTTGTGTTTGCATTAGAGGTTAATCCTATTAACATCCGTATTTTAAATCATTTTATTCAAGTTATTATGTAGAAGCTTAAATTAACTTTGGCGTAGTTTCGGACATACCACTAATATAAAATCAGTAGCAGTGAAATGTTTGATATTTGTTAATATTGCTTTACAATTTTTATGTCAAGTTAAATTTTTATTAAAATCTTTAATACAATATCTGCATGTTTTTTATTTCTAAGTTAGCAAAACAAATTAATGTTTAAAGTTAATTTTCAAATTATTTTTTGAAATGCGTTATTCTAAAACTCACTTTTTATTTTACATATTTTATAAGTACGGTACTTGATTTAACTCCATTTAAAAGTAATTACAAACGAACGTTGAGTCCAAAATTTCTATATAAAGAGGGTTTGCGTTTCACTATTTCGAGTAGTCGTATGCGACAGTCTAAAAAAGAACCCTGTTTAGATTCATTTAAAACTGTTTTCCTGCTGGTCTAACTCTCATAAAACATTTCGAAATTTTTAGCTATATACGTGTGTAGATTAATTTGTTAAACATAAATGAGTTAATGTTAAATATTCAACTTTTACTAATTCGTGATTCATTTCGACGGAATTTTCTATTAGATAATCTTTCTTAATTGCGTTCCAATTTGAATCAGGATAATTATAGACAGATCCAGCCTAATTTGATTCTCACTAATCGAGTTATTCAACTTTAATAATTACAGGGAGCTTGCGCAGTTAGTAGAGGGAAAGAAAGTTGTCAATTCAATTATCTTTGAATCAATATGACCGCTTGTCGCACATGTTCTATTTTCTAACATTTTATAAATTAACTAGGCTTATAAATGATGATATCAGCTGTGAAAATAAGTTGGTTAGGATAATAAACAGTTGACCTGGTTGCTACAAAAATACAGTATGCATTAGGACGTGTTTAAATAAATGTTAATCTGAAGCAAGACGTGTAATTTTTAGATACTACATGAACCTCGAACATTTTAATGGATATTTTCTTTTCAATCTCAGAAAGGAAACTTCCTGGAGAATTTATGTGACTGTTACCTCTAAAGCCACTTTTGTCCGGGGCTAATTTAGCTTCTGTAAATTTCTGTTTAGGGTTTGGTAGGAGATCTAATGACATTAAAGTAATTTACTTTTAGAACAGTTTTATTTTCGCCTTGCATTTTGTTCTTCAATAATTTCATTGGTTTAGATTCGGCGATCATTTTTTTATTTCTCTCTCCTTTAATTTTGTTCTTTAGTCGTTTAATTAGTTCTAGCTTTGGTCGTAGACATTTTGTTGTTCTCTTCTTGAGTTTTGTTCTTCCATAATTTCATTATTATAGATTTGGCAATAAACATTTGGTTTTTCGTGCCTTGAAATTTTTTCGTTTAAGAACGATGGTACTGTATTTATTTTGTATCAATGTTGTGCTCTATTGTTTGACATGATAGTTTTGATTATGTTACGTTGCCCTGTCCGACTGTTTTTTCTTACTTTGTATTGCATAGACATCAATAGTATGTAGGTATTGTTTTATTCAAGTTTTTATGTTTTAAAGGGAGCTAGGTAAAACTAAATTCTTCACAAGGTCTTTTTGGTTGTAATTTCAGGCCTTTTATAAAATGTAAAATTGCTAGATTCTTACATTGCAATTCCCTTAAAATGTAAATAGATTACTGGAGATTGTATATTGTCTAGGTCTGACCCCTTTGTGTAAATATTGCAAAATGTAAATTAAAAAGCTTTAATATCTAACTAGCTGACCCGTGCGAATATTTCGCAAGTTAGGAGTAGGCCTACACTTACCTGATTAAATACGTTGATTCAATTTAGTTAATTACTTTTATTTTTTTACTTTGGTTTATAAATAACAGTTTATAAAAATGTATAGATCTAAAGCTTTACGTTGATTTATTTTATTATTTGCGTGATAGATTATACTTGCATATAAAATGTGAACAATCTAATTAACAGCCGTCATGCTAGTTAAACCAATTTTTAATAGGTGGCGCCTTTCATTAGGAATCATATGAACCTTCATAGGAAAGTTTTTCAATCATTTTTTTAACTTTTAATTTTAAGCGATTTATCTATTTTTCGTCAATAGTGGGGAACATAAGCTTTGAAATGACGTTTGAATCAATAATAGCGACAAAAACACATTTGAGAAATATTATATAAGGATAAAACTGTCATAGTGCTACAGATCCACCTTCGTAAATTTTATCTTTGATCATATAATTAAAGTAAGGCCCGTATTTATGAACGCAACTTGAACAGCGCCTTAACTTAGCTCAAGACCTACTCGGCTAAGGAGCTCTTAACTTTCAATGCTAACTTGAGAAAATTTGGTATTTATAAACATTCCTTGACTTTTCCCGAGTGCTCCTTAGCCAAGGCTAATATCAAGTTAGCTTCAGCACATGACGTCATGAATTCCGATGACGTCAAATCCAACGACCAATGAACGCACGGTATACAATTATACCGCCATGTTAAATTGAATTTGTTTTGCTTGTAATTTTGTTTGTTTACGACTTTGATCATGGAAACAAAACGAATTGTATACACCCAATTTGAGAAACAGTTTGTCAAAGAACTAGTTTTAAAATACAAACATGTTCTTGAAAATAAAAGAACGGACGGTGCAACGATTCTGGAAAAAAACAAAGCTTGGGACGATATTGCACTAGAATACAATGCTGTCGCCGACCATCACAAGGTAAACATTGCATTTTTAAGTTTTAGATTATTATTTTTGCATTAACTCAAAAGATCTATTGAATCTTAATACCTAATATGTTGTAAATTATTTCGTTCTATTTGATTAGGATGTCTGTAGTTTTAAATCGAAAAACTAAGAAGGTTATGGTTTCTTACATAGGCCTATTTAAGTATAATTTTATAACCTAGGCATAATTAGTACATAGTAGGGGATTTGTTACTGATAGTCTATATGGATATTTTTTAACTTCTGTATATAATAGATCCCGCTTTTATATTTAAATTATTTATTAATAAGAAGCAACCTTGTTTAAATTATTGTTACACAATTTATTGTTTGTAGGCTCTACCTAAACACAACTTCATTTGTTTGGTTTGTAGGCTCTGATTCTTTGTTATTTCACTAATTTTGGCAAATCATAGGGTTTTTGCTAATGCAGGCTGCTCTATTGGTTAACAAACTGTTAATTTTTGTGATAATTATGCTACATTTTTATGCTACATAATTATGCTAGGCCTAATTACAATATTTACAACTAAACCTAGGCTACATTGTGTAGTAAGTTGTCATTTGAAAAGACATATATGCTTACATTGGATATGGTAAAACTCATGGTTTATTCTTCCTTTGCAGAGGACACCAAAGCAACTACGGAAATGTTGGGACAATTTAAAATCCGAAAAAAAGAAAGAACTGGCAAAGATCAAAAAAGAAGTACTCAGTACAGGTGGAGGGCCAGCACCAAAGTTCCCTGAAGATGACCCTTGTGAGGCTTTTGTTGGCACTTTTGCCACAGAAATTGAAGGAGCCATTGACAGTGATACAATAGCTCTGTCACAGGTAATATAATTGGGCCAACTTAGTATTTATTATATTAGGCCTACATAGAAATAGCATTTGTTTGTCATAATAGTAGTATACAAATACAGTCAGCATGTCGTACCTTAAATTTGAATCAGTTACATTAGTCAAACCAATGCACCAATGTAAGTCATCCCTTATCAAAGTTTAACTTTCATTGAACTAAACCAATATCATTTATATTTTTACAAAAAGTACCTGTACAACATTTGTTGTGTTATTTGGTTTATAGATAGGCTAATATAAAAATATTGATTTTTTTAAACTTACAAATAGACTGCTAATTATAAATACAATAATATTACACAGTTAAGAAGTAGTAGTAACAATCATAAATAGTTATGTACAAATATTTTTCATTCTAAAACATCTAGATCTACTCAATATTTATTATTTCAGACCTACTTACAAATAATATTTGTAATAGTACCGTAGTATAAAAATACAGCATAGCCTGGCGTACCCTAACTTTGAATCAGTTTCATTAAGTAAACCGATGCACCACCATAGTCATTACCTTATTAAAGCTTCATAATATACACATTGCTCTTATAAACATTTGTTTTCTTTCCTTCTATCTAAATACTATATTCATTAATTTCTTGTAAGACAAAGTAACATTAATTTAACTATTATGCAGGTGGGAGCAGGACATTACATGGTTACTGATGATGGCATCCTTAGGCCTAGTTCATCCCATGATTTGGAAGAGCTGGTGGATATTAATAATGTAGCTAGCAATTCTACAAAAGTACCAGGTATGTATATTACATAAAATAACAAAACGATTTGGTTTTAATCATATATATCACATATAAGTTGATCATAAGCTTTAATGAATCAAAAGCAAGTTAAAATGCAGTATAAATATCAATTCTGAATATGAAGATGTTAATTCTTGTACTTGGAAAGATATTACATTTATTAATTTCGTGAACTTTGTAGAGACCTTTGGTATGATAAACTTTTCAATAATGTTATACAGAAACTATTGACTTTAGTAGCATGTTTAAAATTCATTTGTTATTTGTTTCAGAAAAAGGCTCACTTAATTGTAGCTCGTTACAAGATCCTGATTTTACAATAATTAGTAGAAAAAGAAAGTCAAGAGTAAGAGGAGTCGATGAAGAGGGGGAAGAAAGAATTAAGAGAGTAAAGGCTTTGATTGAAAATGACAAAGAAATACATTTATTAGTAGTGGAGGAGCTAAATTTAAAAATAAAACAAAGAGAATTAGCCATTAAGCATGCAGCCGAGGCTCATGCTGAAGAAATGGCCTATAATCGAAGAAAGAGAGAACTGGAGTTAAAAATTTTAGAAAAAACTCTGCTGTAATTTTATTGAATGTTTTGTTTTTTAGTTTTAAATTATTACAGTAAAAACTATTAAAGTATAATGTATGAACATTCTTTTTTATTTTTGTTGACAGCTTTTAGTAATATGGAATAGAACAATTTATTTTAACCAAAATGTTCTGCAATAAATGCTCTTTTGATAACAGTCCCTCTCCTGTTATTGGCAACATTAGGCAGAACAAGTGGCTGCTGATAATTATTTTCAAAAATGTCAAATTCTTGTTCAGTTTCTCTCTGCATATAATAGCAATATTATGTAGTACTGCACATGCAGAAGTTATGTGTGTTTTTGTACACAACTTATAGGCTAGCTGCCGATTTAAGCAAGAGAATCTGCTCTTCCACATTCCAAATAATCTCTCCACAGTACATCTTGTTGCTGAGTGACAGTTGTTGTATCTTTCCTCTGCAGGCCCTTGAGGATTTAATACTGGTGTAAACAGGTACTGGTTTTGAGCATATCCACCGTCACCCAGCAAAATGCCTTGTATTTGTTGCTGTTAAACTTAACTTTGACACTGCTATTTTGAAAAATTCTGGAATCATGAGTTGAACCAGGCCACCGAGCAGCAAGATCAAAAATTTCCCCATTTGGTCCGCTTACTACCTGAACAATCAAAAACAATTTTTATTAATTATTTATAGTGTAATAATATCACTTACTGTACTTACTAATGTAGGTATACTATTTTAAAGCAAGAGGTTTTTAGTAGCTTATACTAAAGTGTCCTTTTCCATTTCTAAAAATTTCACCTCCTTCTCTATATGGGTTCTGAATTGGAATATGTGTACAATCGATACAACCAACGACACCGGGAAAACCTGCCACACTGTAAAATTTTCTTTTAATTCTTGCCATGTCAGTGGTTGCAGGAAATTTTATAAAATTTGGTAAATGACGAGCCAGAAATAGTGAAATTTTGTTTACCAGAACACATATTGTTGGCTGGCTCATGCAAAGAGAATCTCCAGTGTCTATCTAAAAATCAAATACAATTCATCTTTAACAGTTTCCTCGAACAAACTAATTAGCCTATTTTAATAAACATTGTCAGTCTTTCATTACTACTTTAATTGCCTTAATAAATTGGGATGTATGACACAGTATTTTTAAATTATCAAAAACAATAAATATGTAGCTACTGGTACAGATAGAATTCTGTAGTATAGGCCAAGGCAAGACATAATTATTTATTACTATGAAATTAAACATTTATTTTTAAAATCAAATGTAGGCCTACCTGGTAGTTTCCTCATTGAAAATCTAGGACATCTTTATGTATATTAATCTATCTTAAGTGTAGCCTATACAATTTAAATATTGTATGGTAAAAATGGTTCAGATTTAACTACAGCAAAATTTAAGAATAGTCTTCTTTTAATACTTATTAGACATTATAGTTTAGAATAAACACTAGGCCTACTAATTTATAATATAAGATCAACAAATTTGCTAACCTACTATGACAGGTTAGGTTAGACAACGAATTTACTTGGCCTACATCATAGGCTATATACAATGTCACCTAATAAAATGGCATATCTTAATCTGTCGTAGTAGATTGTGTTGCAAATTCGATATTTCAGTAGCACTTACAAAATACATACGGTAGTAAAAAAAAAAAAATGCACTAGTAGTTTTATAAAACAAGATCATAAAATTGATTTGAAACTACTAAATAAGAAAATGTTGAATGTTTGTACATAATACTAATAATTTGTCTATGACTTACAACAATTTATTAATATGATTGTAAGCACCTTAATTAATAAAACTGAATGAACAACATTTTTATAGTTAAACAAACGTAGGCCTACATGGCAAAAATTAATGTAACCCTGAATTAAACAGGCCTACTTTTACCAGATGTAGGGCTTATGCCTATTATTGGTAATAAACAATGTTAACATAAATTGCAAGTAAAGTCAAACCAATATGAAAACGTGTGAAACATTTTGGGTCATATAATAAGGGATATTTATGGCCTCACATTTGATCCATTTTAAAAACAATTATTAGGCCTACAATATTATATTTTAGTACTCAGAAATACAAAAACTTTCATTTTCAGTTTAGGCTTCCACAAATCAAAGTTTAAAGTCACATAGGCCTAAATAAAAACGTAGATTTATATAGGCCTACTAATTAATTACAATGTTCTAAACGTAGGCCTACCGATATAAAAGTTTTTCGTTACAAAACAGACAGAAAAGAATTATAGGCCTACTTGTGTCATAAAATAGAAATTTATTTACCTGTAGGTCTATTGGTTGAAGAATTGCTCATCATCAAACAATTCCAATGGATTTTCTGGATCTCTTAGGTAGGTATCTTTTTTTGTATTCGGGAATAATTATTTTGTACTCTTCCACGTAGCGTACATATTCAAAAAATCGTCCATTATGTAATCAAATTATATATAATAAAAATTACCGTATGTAAAATAAGTTATTTAATTAATAAAAATATGTTTCTTCTTCTCTATAATCTCGCTTTCTGTACTGTACATAACCTCTATGAAATGAAATGGTGTTTATTTTAATTAGAAAAGTATTGTTCAAGGTAGGTTTAGGGCAACTTTGACATACGTAGGTATTTTGTCAAGTGCTACTTGACGCAAAGGCGCCCTTCACTCTTTGATGTGGTCAAGGAAAGTTTTATAATACCATTTCAAGTCAAGTGAGGTTTCTCAAGTAGCACTTGATTAAAGGTCGACTCAATTTGCGTTCATAAATACGGGCCTAATTGTTTGTGTCAGTAAAATGTGGTGATGAAGGTGAAAGAAATTTTATTCTTAGCATTTATAAAATAATAACACTTATTTCATCTGTCTTGTATAAGATAAATTATTTCAGTTCTGACCTCAGTCTACTAGCCATCCCATAAAACTTTAAAAAGTACAACTAAATAGGCAATTGCAAACTCCAGATCGTGAACATTTAAATTCATTTGTAGTCATATTTTAAAAATAGTTGGTGAGATAAAATGGTCACAAAAATTGATTAAATTAATAATATTTTATAAATTATATTGGACATAACTTTAATAAAGACAAACTGCAGTACACAATATTGCCGATTGATTATTAAGGCCTTCTAAATTTAAGTTGCAAAATTTATTTTCTAATTTAAGTTGCAAAAGTTAAAATAAGTTAGCCTATTAAAGCAAAACAAACAGGTCTTAGTAGAGATAACTCTTTTTAATTAAAGGTTAAGATTAACCATAACCTCAAAACTTTAGATGGTTAGTCAAATTATTGTGTTCAGGCCTACTTCTAAACAGAATCTTAATGTAACACAAATAGAAAATTGTTGAAAGTACGAAACCAGCTGGTAATGAACCTAAGATGAGTTAAGTATTTTTAATAGACATACATATTTGTAATAGCAAGATGATTCATTCAATTCAAAGTAAATTGAAGTTTTGTTTTTAATAATTCTTCTATTTAATTTGTCGAAAAACTAAGACAACCACATACACTTGTGGATATTCCTGTAACATTGAATAGTTTTTGGTTCTATATTTTACCCTCCCGCAATATGTAATATGTATGATATTACACACATCCTTTTTATTTATACAGATAAATATTTTTGAATTTCTGGTTATGAGTGTTTACTTATTTTTGTTTAGTTTATTTAGACAAGCCGTATATTTTTGTATTAGCAAAAAGATGAATTTAAATATGAGCTAATAGAAATACAATGTAGTTAAATAAGGTTACACAGTTTTATTTATGTGATTAAGTTAAGGTCCTCTGTTTCTAAATGGTACCTGTAGTGCATTACATAATAGTGTAATACATACAGAAATTTCAAACTAAGTTCTAATTACTTGTGTCAGACGGAAGGTCTTTACATGGTAATTGTGTACAGCATATAATAATAATATTAGCCAGAAAAGTGTTAATGTTATTTTATACGTTGTGGCATTTATATGCGTTATACCAAATTTTAAAATTTGAAGATATGGCTGGGCCCAAAACAAATATACCTAATATCCAATTTTTTATCTTAATAAAAAACTTTCGAATAATCAGGTAATAATAGAAATTAAAATATAATGTTAGTCTTAAATATGCATTAGATTTAGGCTAATAAAATTATATCATGAAATTTATACTCATTGTATACAGTGGGCTTGTTATGCAAAAATAAGATATTAAGATTTTCATATTACGAAATAAATGTATTAAGTAAATTATTTACTTGATAATATTAATAAATATTTATCAAGTAGCTACGGTACACAAGCAAATTGCCACAACTGATTCATTAGTGCTCCTGATTAGAAACAGAAAACATTTTAAGCAGTTAAATTTACATAAGTTAAATTAGCAACGGAGATAAGTTGGTTTGCTAACATCAATGGTAATATCCAGTCCCACATTAAGCATTCTTTCTGAAACCGGACATTAAAATGTATTAATGGTTATCTTTTTATCCAAACATTCTAAGGATCGCTGATAATTTATATTTAAATTTACCATAATTTTGTGTTTGTATTTCTGATGCAATCAAAATTGTACCGAGACGCTGGCTTATGAGCCTGATAACAAAAAATAAGCTAGATTTGTTTTTGCAATCATCGATTGAGATCTCAAAAGTAACTAAACACCAGACAGATCTCAGGAAACAGAGAGAAGAGGCCATAGATCTCAGAAAAGTAGCATTTTAAACAATATGTTGGGCTGCGATATCAGCTAAAAGCCATATCTAAGAGGATTTAATTTGTGTACAGCATACAAATCAGCCGAATAAGAAGACTTCGTGATCTTCTACTTGTTATAAAAAAACCCCTTCGTTGCAAAACGAAGGGTAGTAATGCAATTCCCTATGTAGTCAAGTTATTAATAAAGGAACACATTGAAAGCTACCCTGTTAAAGAGAGGATGCTGGAAATATCTAGTTAATAAACTCAATATTTAGACTATGTTCAATTATTCAGGTTAACAATATTGTGGAATAAAATATACGTATAATAAAATAAAATAAATATATTTTAAAGATAACTTTGACTTGAAATTTGGACTCATTAAAATTTATTTCTGCTGTACCTGTGAGGAACAAGGGTTGGAGCTAAAAACGTCTCTTCTCAACGATGCAGCGAAAAAGGCTGCTGCAGCAGAACTTATAACTCATCATAGTTCAAATCACAAATAAAAAAAATGTACAATAAACTAATACATATAACTGAAGCAAATTAAAATGCTTCTATAGACTAATGCTACATCATTATATTACATGCTGAAAAACCATGCATGTTTTACCGGTCGAGTTTACATGATGCTGGTTTTACAATAGGTTGTAGATGTTTGTCTTTCACGTTCAGAATAAGAGATTGTTAGTTCCAGAACCTGGTTACGAGGTGGCGGTAGTGTCAGTAATCTTGATCAGATGAGATTTTTCAGATTGTAATGGTACACATTTCTTCTGATGGAATTTGTTCCTTGCCATTATATTTATGAGCTATCGTTCACTTGTTCAAAAGACATGCCTAAACTAACTTCAATGGACAGCCTGTGCAAGCAAGATTTTAAAGCAGACTGATAAACGATACTAAATGTAATACAAAAGCCGCATTAGTCACTTGTAAACAATTATCAATATTGTTTGTATATTGCGGTTTCACAACTTGACCGTCAAACAAACTTCAATGGACAGCCTGTGCAAGCAAGTTTTAGAGCAAATTAATAAACGATACTAAATATAATACCAAAACCGAATTAGTCACTTGTAAACAATTATCAATAATGTTTGTATATTGCGGTTTCACATATGACTCTTTTGATAAGCATCTTGAATTATTCAAACTGAATTCATAATTTCATTCCAAATTTGAATAAAACGAAAACATAGATGTGCTTAAATATATCCGAGAAATAGAATACTAGGGGAAGGTTGTAGGTAGATAAGATCATGGGTGGATTTATATATAATACTACTGCAATTATACTCTCTGGAGCAAGAAATGGATGCAAGGATATCAAGATTTATTTTTAAATCATAGGAGAATGAGGTAACCTTAATTTCAGGCTCATACCTTTTGCAAATGAATTTGTTTGTTTTTTAAAGCCTCTTCGGGAATATTCGGTCCGTTAAATTCCCTCAAAGTGGTTCCTTGAACCTTTACAGAAATAGAAATGTTGTTATTTTGTATTAGCCTTTCCATAAAAAAAAAAAACAATTATTTGGAACTGTAAATTAAGTTTAAAACCGAAAGACAGTAAAAAAATTTTGGTTACAAAATCATCCTTTAAATTTCAATACTTATTCTTGCACGAATCCGCACAAGAAATACTTTTCACCACATAAACTTACTGAGACATTATGACTAAACAACTTATTTATGCTTATTATTTAAAACTTTCCCTTGTTTATTATCTGAAATGTCCGTATGAAAACCTTTACCATAATGTGTATACAATAGTAAGGTATTCATTGATATTTCAAATATGTACCTGTTTACAAAGTAATTTTTTAATGAACGCGTTTTTATCAAGATAACAAGATCTGTTTCACTTTACTAGCCAGTTGATACCTTAGATGATATAAACAACATGATATCTAACTACCATGACGTACTTATTCTTACTTTGTTCGATTGTAGTCTAACTTGAACTGTGCAAAGCTAATTGAGATAACAGTAAAAGTTTAAACAAATTTGGGTTGGGTCTGGTTTATCAGAAAGTGATCTTAAAGTTTTTTTTGGAATTCAAAAATGCCTGGTACTTAACAGTGGATACGGACAATTTGGTTTGCATATTAAAGTGGATAATTTCAGAATTCATATCCTCGTAATATTCACAATACCACAATGAATATTCACAATACGCAAACAAATATCATCTATATATATACAATTGGATGTATGTGTGTATATATATTCCAGCATATCTCTGGAACCTATTGACCAATTTTTACCAAACTTAGTATACACCTGTGAGAACAGAAGTTCCTTCTAGAGAAGCCTTCAAATGGTGGGAGGACTGGTGGAATGGTGGGACTGTTCCTTGCTGTTTTCTCTGTCTAGTTGTTTATTCACTGCCTCTTCTTGCATTTATTTCAGATTTGTTTTTGTTAGTTTTTAAGTTAATTACGTAAATTACTTAATAAGTTCAATAATAAAAAAAAAAAAAAAAATGAAAATTGAAATTGAAGGTGAACATTTAAAAAGTACTCATAAAACAATAAAAAATAATTCTCATACTTCTATTTAAGGAAGAGAGCTGATATTTACTATGGAAATTCTTAAATGGTACTGAAAAAAAGTAAAGCAAACCCATTTTTGTTACCTGTCACTAAGTTACTTATGTACAAATGGGGTTAATACCCTTATATATTAAACATTATTTATATTAATATACGTAAATCTAGATAGCTGACATTTGGTAAATACTATTCATAATTTATATTAAAATAAGAAAGCCATTTAAATTGTAATTACTTACATCTAACAGATAAAATGGGGAAATTCACTTTTATTATACTGTAGGTAGAATGTACGCAAATATTTTTGACGTAGGTGGACGGAAGAGGGACTGGATGCGCTTCGATAAATCAATGCGTTTGTTGCAAACTGATGAAAAACACGCTTAGGGTTGCACATCTGATCATACAATGTTAACATTGATTGATGGGAAAACATTGATAGATTTGGACAAAATTCACTAAGTGGCGGATTTTTGGGCAAGGAATCAGATCTTATGTCGGATTTACAACACAATTATTTCACCCGATATTAATTTCAATAACTATTTTAGTGTGCGAATCCTTGGGTACCTGCTAGTATTTATATTACACAATAATAATTATTGTAATACTATAGCCATTTCAATAACTTTCAATAACTTAATTATCATTATATAATAAATATAAACAATTATTTATTATATAATAAATATACATAATACATATTTGATAATAATTATAATACGAAGTTGGAATGCTAAAATAAATTGATTTTTAAAGAATGTAAGATGAAATTAAACTTGGCAAATACATAACAAATACAAATAAATTATGCTACCTAACTTGTTATTCAAGTACATCTGAAACATATTTTATTTCGTTTATTAGAATTAAAGCTATTATTTTGATTCACTAGTTTATACATTAAAGCGATTATTAAAGTAAAATATATTATAATTTATTTACTGTTACAAGTAGGCTAAACATAACTTAACTTAACTAAACACTTAAATAGTTACTCTTCAAATTATTCAATGATTTTTGTAACAGTTTGTAAAGATACAGTTTGTAAAACAAATATTTATCTATGTATTTCTTTTTAGCTTTGTTGGCCCGCTTAGTATGTTTTCTTTCTTCCCTCTGGCCCTATTCTACAAACGTTTACACCTCACTGTCCTAAACAGTTTATGGGGAGCGGAAAAGGCTTATACCGCCAATGTTATATTAAGCAAGTTAGGGTACACTTTTCTTATAAACTATTTGGACTACAAGTTTGAAATTTCTAAAGTGGCATATCTTTGTTGGTAATCTGACCTAATATTGTTGTTGGATGATTGTTTCTATTTTTTTTTATTTTTAAAACAAAATACTAAAACAATATTACAAGCAAACCTTTTAAGTTATACACATAAAAATATTCCTCAAATACATAATATACATTATGTGTAAACAATGTTAGACCTGTAGAATTAATGATACTAGAGATAAGTGTACCACTGTACAGAAAATAGTAAAATTTCGGCAAATCACACTTTAATACAGAGGACATACTACGAAAAGAGTCCAGGGCTATATTGTGGATCATCAGCATCTTCTTCCTGTTCATTATACATCAGCTTCCTCTTCCCCCTGTCTTGTCTTGCTTCTTTAGTCAAATCTTCCTCAGTTTTTTCCGCTTTTTTTAGTCGATCCGTGTCATATTCTTGCAATACGTTGACTAACATTTCGTTAAAACCATAATTGTTGTATATTGCAAACTTGCTGCTTTGACCTTCATTGAATGTAAAACTTCTCATAGATGATTATTAGAAGAGTTTTAAGCCTCAAAAATACTTATTTAGTGACTTTAGACCAAACGACATGATTAAAACTCTCGTTAGAGTCTTACGTATGGCCGTTGAAACACTTTTTCAAAAGTTCTTCGTTTGTTAGATGTTAGATATAAATGTCTTTGGTTTTTATGTTGCCATCATAGTAAATAATATGACATTATATTATTCCCTCAGCTTTGAAATAGATCTCAACATCAATATGTAAAAGTCGTGCAGCAAAGACGCATCGTAGTAGAAGAGGAACAGCTGGCGGAGGCATGAAATGGTTAATGAATTTAATTATTTTACCCATTAAAAGTACATAATTAACAGCATACAATTTATTAACTACACTCAGTTAACTACTTTTATTAACTACTTTATTTAACACAGTCAGATGTTATTGCAGTCAGTAGGCAAAATTATGTATTTATATTATAAATCTTTCTCATTCCAGTTTCAATTATTAAAAAGCTTTATGAATATGTTAAAACCTATAAATATTTTCTAGGGTAATTAGTAGCTAATTATAAAATATTTATTCTTTCAAATAATCTCGTTTGTAAAATTACACCCTTAAAACAAATAGAAAAAATTATCTATTCATTTATTTTTTGATTAATTCTGCAAAGAAAAGCAAAAGCCTTTTAGTATTCGTATAGAAAGCAGAAAATAAAACAGAAGGATTTTAGAAAGGTGGCTTGATACAAGATATTGTGCTTTTAATTGACTAAAATCTACCCTTCAATCGATATAGTCCACTCTATATTGTGGTTAAAACATTCGGAGCAGTGGTTTCGATTTCATCTATAACAAATGAAGTATATTTTCAGCTGAATTACTTTTCAATACCACCACATTTATAAAGCACATACATAAACGTAAGTTAAATTAAAACTGACCTGGATATATTTTGAAGTGATAGCTTGGGGAAAAAATAAGAAGAACATGGTACATGTTTTAATAATTGTTAATTTCTCCTCTAATACAAAATTTCCATTTTAAACCATTTTATCCTTTATCCTAAATCCTAAAAACAAAGTTTCACAAATGAAAACAATTCATTATTTTCTTTGGAAATTTTTTTTTATATAGATGTAACTTATCTGACCTGGGTTAATGATTTATGAAAAATTTTATAATTTTTTTAACCATTATCATAAATTTTAACCTAACAATATTTAATGCTTACAATTTTCATATTTCCTTACTTTTTGTTATGGAAAGTAATACATAAAATTAGTGCAATATCTTAAATATTAGTATGAGTCACTTATCTTGTTTATGTTTTTAGATGAACAAAGTTTTAGACTTTTAAAACTTTATTTATTTTACTTAACTGGTAGGCCTACTGGTGAGTCTATTATGGTAATTCTCGTTTCCCTTTTTTAAATTTAAAGTTGCTTCTAATGTAGTAACATAATTATAAAACATACTGTAAGTACCGAAATCATTTCCCTGATTGATCAGTAATCAGATATAATTTAATTTGTTTAGTTATTTGTATTTTGAAATTTTGCTATAGTCCAGTTTAAAAAGAAATTTGATACACGCTTAAATTCCTGGGAACTATATTTCAAATGTCTTCCTCTAAGTGCTTTACAGTTTATTACATTATTAAATATATCAATTCTTAAAATAATCTTCCGAGGATTCTCTATTTATTTCTATAACCAAACTATTGATCAGATTACATTGCTACCGTCAATTCAATGTAAAAACCATAAATTATAACATCAGTGGGTTTTCTTTATTTAATTTATCTTCGTTCAGAATTTTCAATTTATTTCTGTATTCGAATTTACTTTACATACTGTAAACTTTGGCTGTAAGATATCTTACTTGATAACATCTGCATCAGTACGTTATGTCTAAATGCAGGATTAAGAAATCTAATAATAAAGAAATTTAAGTCAAATATTAGAAAATGTTTTTACCTGAACAGATGTATAAAAGGGCAATAAGTTAACATTATAATTCTTTATTTAAATGGTACAGCTTAGAAATAAAAGTTAACTTTATTAATATGAAATTTATATTTTATTATAAATAAAATAATATAAATTAATCATAAATTATAATATAATATTACCGTTATACAAATATAATTGTACTATCTAAAAGATATACTTACGTTTTTGCCTTTATTGCTTTACAACCATTCCATTCCTTTGAGACATGTTAATTAAATATTGCATCATTTTAACTCCATTGTAAGTATATCGAATCTGTTCTACCTACTATGAAGTACCATCGGGTCAGATATGAAAACTATATTTAATTGTTTTCGAAATATTGTTCAAACAATAGTTTATGCCATACAGTGCGTTATTTTTTAATTAAATTATTATAACTCATAATAATTGTACATATTTCCAGTTATTTTCTTAATTTAGAAAAACAAAAACAATAAATATTATCCAAACAAACAACTTTAGTTTCAAGGATACGCCGATGGAAACTAATCACATTTGCTGAACTATTCCAAACCCTACCATTACCAACGTATAATTTTATGTATTATAATATTACTACTTTAAATAACTGAGAAGTATTGTACAACACTTTATAAATAAATGTATGCTTATTTTTAAGAATCTCTAATAGAATCTCACTTATGTCCGACAGTCTATGTACACCTTCTCAAATTTTCTTCATTTTACAATCTGATAGGCGGTCTATTTATAAATATAATATTGAAGTGAAGTTAAAAAGTTTATATATTAAAAATATTTTCGGAGCATGAAAAGTGAACCTAGAAATATCAGTGCACTTCAACGAGTTTAGATAAATGAACCTTTCAAGTTAATTAAACGTTTTTATATTTTGAATCCTCAGTTGCAAGGTATTTAAACACTCCAAAGTTATTTAAGTTCCTGAGTTTACTCTATATTATTCTGTATGTAGTTCAACCTTTAAATCAATAAACTCATTAACTTAGGTTTGTCATAGAATGCAATTAATTTAAACAAATATTTTGAAAACCCAATTAAGAAAAAGTTACTTTGTTTGAATCTAATTAGGTTGTGTAGATTATCCTTGTGCTTTGAGAGATTAAACGTTTTATTTTGAATTATAACTCTAGTAAACTTTGTCAAAAACAGTATTTGCATAAACTCCAGATTACAGGACTTAGTTTACTAATAACTTTGATGATTGTCCGGCAAGTCCCTTTCTCTGTGCTAATCACCATTAATTATGTCTCTAATTAATGATTCCAGACTCACTAAATTACAGTTTATTTCCTTATTTACTTTGTAAATAAAAAATGCTGTTATTTGTCTTACCATTCCATAATATTATTAATTAAATAAATTTGTTTCTATTTAACTGTTTTATTTATTTTCTGAATTAAATAGATTTTTTAATTTGGTCAATTTGTTTACTAAAAAAAGTATCAAACCACTAAGTTAATTATAAACTCTTAAAAAAGTGAGTGTGTACGTACGTGAGTAACAATATAATACAACACCTGATTTCACACATCATTTGTAATACTAAAACAAACCCTAGAGTAGATTATACTTTGGGGTTATGTTTACAACTTCAATCAATATAAGTCTTGTGAAGTTGATTTTCTTAAAATATGAGTTGAAGAACTAATGTAGGCTATAATATGTTATACAATTTGCTTTGAGGTTATTATCAATATATTCATTTATACAAGTTTTCTATTTGTTTAGCTTCGGGGACATTCGTACATCTTCGAATAACATATAAACATATTCGATTATTAATTTATTAATTATAATACAAATAACTTCTAAATCATTTGATTTATCAATATGAAGTTAGAAAGCAATTAAAAGATAATATTTGTATCTATATTTAGATACGTAATATTTTTATCTGTATGTAGATATATAATAATGAAAATAAATTCAAAACTAAAAAAAAATAGGCCTACAGTACAGTTGTATAATACATATAATTGTACACATTTATCGAATTAAAAATCCCTGACAGCATAATAAAAATATGTTGGACTAGATAAAGTCTGTTTTTTTAAATGGTATTTTTTTAAATTATGTATTTCGGATGTGTATCTAATTAATCCGCCTGTGATTTTCACGGGGGCCTACTAGTATATATATATTTAAGTAAATAATTTCTTCGTTCCTGTCCTACATTAATCGTATAATAACAAAGGATACGATAAACAACGGAATATTTTTAAATAGTATGATTCTTTACTTGCAATAAACATAAATGAGCACAGGTAAAAATATAGCTGTTCTTTTAGTTTTACGAAAACTTATGCTTGAAAACTTATACCACATAAGCTATATATGATGATACCAAGAACATTAATATGGTGTTAGCTTTTCTCCATAGTTTGAGTGTGATTGGTAACCTTCAAAGATACATTCTTTTGTCGTATTTTTTTTATCCTTATTATCACATATATTATTTCTCAAGGCCATTTTTTGTCGGTACGCCATAACTTCCTTAATACATCATCAAATTACATGAATGAGGCATCATTTTAAAGCTTTCCTTAACCGCTACACCGGAAAAATAGACAAAATACAATTATACGAATAAAAGAAGAAATAAAGAATCCGAAATTAACAGTGATGTAAGATCAAGTAAGTTGAAGGGATATTTTCCTGGCACTGATGATAACAATACCCAGCTGGAGAGCTGCCGTTACGCCACTACATTGATATTTTTAATTAATATACGCACTATACGATACTAAATATACGGTGTGTACTTTAATTAAGTGGGATTTAAGTAAGTTAGAATGCGAATGCTTCGCACGCGTCAGCTAGTATATTTATTATTATAATATTGTTATTGCTACGTTTAGTTCCAATGTTGTGTCAAAATTAAATGTTGAATTTTCGTATCTGTGAGTAATTTTTGGTATATCTTTTGTACTTATTTAATTAATTTATGAGTAATATATAAAAGATTTCCAGGCGATGATAACCACTCAGGGGTTTCACCTTTCACATAAAACAAATTGTATTAATAAATTCTTTTTAAAACTCTAAAAGCATTTGTAAATAATATTATGTTTACTTGATACTGTTATTTTATCGGATATGCACATCGAACGCAATCGGATGTGCATGAACTGTTTAGTGATTCAAAAGAAGAAGAGATTAAACATAGTGACTTAAACTGCATCATTTGTATTACTTAGACCTTTACAGCCATGCTCACTTATTATATAAAACAATTATTACTGTCCACATCAATAGGTATTACAAAGCAATATATTCTCTTTAAACACAGGTTATGTTTTGTATTGTGTTCAATCGTACGATTTTTAGGAAATATTTTGTAAACTTAAATAGCTGAATGTATAGTTTAAATTTCATGAACCAGACTTAATCTGAAATTGTTCAACAAATAGTTCTTTGTGTTGTTCTGATTAGTTGTCTGAGAGGGCTTACGTATCCATTGATAAACAAAACATTACAATATATACTTGCTATAATTCCAGCGAAACTGATTTTTAAAATATTTGAGATAGTTTGGGGGAAGACGGCAGGTCATTTTCCATAATTGAACCATAACAAGTTCCTGCTTAATTTAAATTTATGGATGAAAATAGAAATTACAAATTCATATATATAATATCATCAGCAAAAACTAATTTTTGCTAAATTTTTATTAAAATCCATTAAAATTTTCATATGGCGTTCCTGCACTCTTTATCTAAACTTTAGCTGTATCTTCGGGTATATTAAACACATTTGATTAAGTAATACAAATTATAAAATATTATATAAATTATATTATATATATTATTATATTATATAAATTATATTATATTATATATTATATTATAATTATATTAAAATATTAATATTAATATTAATAATATAATATAATATTATTATATTATAATATTATATTATAATTATATAAATTATATAAATATAAAATACACAATTTTATTGACACACGTTTAATTATTTGTTATTGTTGTAAAACATATAACATTCAAACTGAGGTATCATTTCTAAAATATTTTAAAAGTTTAAAAATTATTTGTGTCTAGGTGATATTAATACAATTTGTTCTCCTACCTATTTTAATAAAAAGTATACCTTTGTTTTTACTTGCTTAAATAGCTTTTGGAGATGTTTTATTTATCTAAAATAAAATTTTAGTTTAAGAGTTGATAATCTTTTTTTAATTTATATGTAACAAAAATAACCTAATAGACATTGTTTTATGTGCTGTGGGGAAGCTTCTTTCTTATTTTTATTTCAAAAGGTCAAATACAGCCAAGGATTCAATGTCAAATATCACAATGACAAAAGTGTATATTGTTCTGGATTTAACTTTAACGTTATAGAATCTGTGTAAAAAATTTTAGTTTGATACACCTTTGAAATTGTATAGTTTTGGTAACTATAATACTTGCAATTCGTATATAAATTAATGAAATAAATTATTTCTTTAATGTCAACATTAAACAAAGAAACTGAATTTTTTTAAAATAATATCACTCAATTGAGGTGATTCTTAATATTAATTAAAATTGAAAATAAAATATGTTGTAAGTAAAAATATGTACACCTAGTATTTAATATTACAATATATATTTTGTTGCATCTGAAAATGATAAAAGTGGAAAGTTCTAATCAAGAACGTTTACAATTTTATCACGGTTGAAAAATATACAATGTAAAAACTACGAGGATTCTGGTGCAATTAAAACAAGTTTTTTATTATTTGAAAATCAACTTCCATATTATGAATCATAAACTCTGTATAACGGGTGTAAAACAATGTTATTATTAATGACATCTATCGTCGGCCTAATTGTAAAATCACCTAACTCACATATTTGTAATTTTACAGGAGGCAAAAAAAACTGGTTATTTAAAAACATATAAATGCTATTTTTATCAAACTCGGTATTATAGTTATTTATAATGCTACAGTTAAAATTAAATAACATAAAAAAACATATATTTAAAATATATACAATATTTGGAGTTACTTGCTTTGCTGATTTGATTACTTGGAGTTGGGTGATTTACTTTTGGAATTATGTGTTTTGCTCTGTTAGATGATTGGATGTAGGTGATTTATTTTTAGGAGTTAAGTGGTTTGAAATATTATAATCTACCTGAAAACTGGAGTTATGTGGTTCAGTAAATGAAAAGTAAAAAACTAAAAATACTGCAAGGCTAGGGTAATAATAATAATTCTCCTTTAAGAACGTTTGATTTATTTTTGAAACATACAAACAACAGCATTTAAATCTACAAAAAACTCAATGTGTAAATGCTTAATACATAAAATAAATAATTATTAAGTAGGCAAATTAAAGGATATTACTGTAAAAATATGTAAATGTGTGCAAATTAACACCATTTTACTTTAAAAACACATAATAGTGTAAAAATCAATGGCATTTTACTGTGAAAATACATACAAGTGGGAAAATAAACAGAATCTTACTGTAAAAACACATAATAGTGGGCAAAATGACAACTTTTTACTGTAAAAATACATATTATGTAAACACATAAAACACACATTTAATTAATCAGTGGGCAAATTATCATAATACGTATGAAAATCTTTAGGAACAGTAATCTTTAATTCCTGCAAGTGCTGAAATTTCTCTCGTGCTATCTTTAGCCTAGTCTTATAAAGTTGGAGAAAGTTGAAGTTCCCAATGTTAATGTCGTCAGTATCTTTTGATTTGTTTGACCTTCTAGTTGTTTTCCTTTGAGCTAAATTTTGGTCTACATCAGGTTTGAGCTCTTTGTATTCATCTTGATAATCAAGCTTATAAAAAATGTTTGCTCCTTCTGCAGAATATTGGAGGCACCGAATGTCAGTTACCTTGGGATCACCAACTTTATCCCCAGGCCTTATAGATTTGTACTTAATTTCCTTGTTAAAATCTTTAAAAAATGTATAGTCCAGGTACGTAACTTCATATGGTTTCGGATTTTTTCTTGCGTTTCTACATATAGTGATGTAATCTGCTGGAACATGTATTTCTCTATTTCTAAGATGCCTTTCAATTACTGAATGCATTGAATCACATTCCATAAAGGTGTGACCTTTTTCCAAAAATTTTTGTTCAATCGTCACTTTATGTTTTACAGCCAGATGTAACAATGCATTTGATAAAGTAGCACATCTATTTTGATATGTGCACCCATCACTATATAAATTATGAACTTCTTTGAACTATTAGAACTGCTTAAAAGAATTTGTTTTTCAAGGAAATCATAAAGTATGCTTGAAAATTCGTTTGCTGTTAGTTTTCCTTCACTTTCGTTCAACAAAAAACAGTAACCATCTTTATTTTTCAAATTTAAGATACATAAATTGTGAACTGCCAATTTGCGTCTGTAGTAAAGTGCAGATGCGTTTGATTTTGGGCAAAGCAGGAGAGACTGTAAATCTACTGTAAAAACATTATCTTCTTCTTTTTTATCTTTTTCTTTTTGAGCAAGTGCATCATCCTTTTTCTTTACGTGGTTTTGATAGACTTCTTCGTTGATAAGTTTCAAAAAATATGCACGACATAAATCACATTGATCTTTTTTGGGTTTGAATAATGCAAGATTTAAGTCTTCAAAGGTTTTGTGGAAAGAACATTGAGATAAAGGCTCGATATCTTTTTCTTTGCACCATTTTTTAGAGTAGTGCTCATAAAGTTCACTTTTTGATGTCCATAAAGGCTCCAGATAAAGTTTCGTTGATGATTTACGGCAATAGTGTGACTCTACTGTTGGTAATGACAAAAGAAATTCTTTCAAGCTGTTGTGTTTAACAATAAGCTGTTCTTGCCTTGAAGGTCTACTGCTCTTTCTTTTATTACCTGATTGGCCAAGTGTTTCATCCTCTATTCCATCCATACCTTCTATTGATTTATCTGAATCAAGTGAATCATCATTTTCTGTTTTTTCTTTCAGCCAATTGTTTACAGTCCAACCTTTTAAATCAAATGTGTTGAGAAATGTTAGTCTACAAACTCTCAACTTCTTGTTATTAATTCTTAGATGAAATTTGTAAGAAAACTTTCTTCTTGATACGTGTTCTAACTTCCTGTCGCGTGCCCTTGCTGTTAAATCTATTTCTGTCAGTCCGGATACAAAAACTCTTTTTTCAGGCCAGGTCATACCCCAAAATTTTGAGAATTGCTGGTTTCTTTCAACCTCCGATAAAATACTACAACTAAAAGTTGGTGACTTACATTTACAAGTAATGGGTTTTAAATTTCTCTTTTTTTTGTCTATGACGAACTTTGATTTACCCTCAACAAGTCTCCGTCCTTTATACTCTTCTCCCTTCTCTCTCAAAAGTTTAGCTCGTTTATATTCCCAATAATTTTCTTTAACTTGATGTCTTTTCCTCCGTGTTCTATTCTGTCTGGAAACATTTTCATCGTTTATTTCTTCATTTAAGTTTGTTTGTCTTAAATCCCCATCTTTTGCTTTACTGACTTCCACTGAATCTTTTGTCTTTTCTACTGATACCACTTCTATTTCACTCCGGTGGACTACTTCGATGTTCACTGGTTCAAAAATAACATTTTCTTCAATAATCTCATGATTTTCTGAATTGTTGTCTATCACTATATCATCAACTATTTGGAATTGGTTTTCATGTGGGTCACTCTCTAAAACACTGATGGCATTAAAGTTATTTTGAGTAAATACTCCTAGTTCATCTGGCAGTTCAGATGGAATCTTTGGGTTGTTTTCAAAATTAATTTCAATTGGCGTCAACTCACCATTTTCACCTACAATAAATAATGGATCGTCGGCTAAATTGTTCAAGCTGATGTCACTAATATTTAGGTCAAGAGTATTAATACAATTATTGTCGTTAATTATATGTCTACTCAGTTCTTCATCTTCACTGATTTCCGTTAAGGTTTTAGAGTGTTCAATATTGCTAGGCCTATCTGAGCCCGCTGTTTCTTGGATAGGCCTAGGAGGTATAAGCTGATATGTACAGTTACTAATTGAATTAGCCGTACTAGTACTATTTTTACAAGAGGCACTATAATTATTAACGTTTGCTGAACCACAGTCATTTAGTTTTTCAGGAAAATGAACAATGTTTTTGGCAAAGCTGTCATAAGTAGTGGTCTTATTTTCTTCTTCAGGAACTAGGTGTAGGCCTACTTCTGATTGAACACATTTTTTGTTAGGCCTAATTCCTTTTATTTTACTACGAACATCTTCGTTTTCTTTTTCTTCATTTTTCTTCAGTACCGGTAATTTAAGTTTATTAAAAATAATATCTGCTCTTCTAGCCATCCTGAAAGTAAAATAAAGTGTGTCAGTATTTGGCATTACAATAGGCCACTGACCACATAACTCCAAAATATGAGATCCATGTACATTTTTAGAGAGCAAATCACCTACCTCCTTTGTAACAAATCTCCTAACTCCATGTTGTATACATACAAAAACCACTAACTCCTTAATGATAAATTCTGTAGAAAGTCAACAGAGCTTGGCAATAATAATACAAAGAAAGCTCCTTAATGTATTACAAAGTATAATTACCTGTATAAATAGTGTAAAAATGAGTTAATATTAAACGTTTTCATTTCAAAACACTTAACTCCAGTTTTACTTATAACTAACCTTTAAAAGAAAATGATCGCAATGCTCCTATCTCCAGTGCACATTTATTGTAATTATTGACAGCTTTATTCTTAGCAAAATATAAATAAGCAGAATAGAAAATAAACTTTGTTACTTACTTTAAATGTAGAATGTATTCATTATGTCGATAGTGTTGAAAAACTTAGACTTAGTACAACCAAAACAGGATACAGTTTAACCTCATAGCCATACAATGGAAACAGCTGGAGATAGCAGGTTTGCAAACATAAAATTCCCACAAAAAAGATAGGTGATTTGCAAAAACCTTTTTATAAATTGAAATAGAATTTCTGGAGATATGTGATTTTAAAAGACTATGAGCGGTAACTATGCCAACATAACGGGCAAAAAAACTAAATATTGGATTTTTATGGAGTTAGGTGATTTTACAATTAGGCCGACGCTATATATTTAATTCCGTAAGCCCAAATTTGAAAATGAAATTCAGAGCGAACGGTAGGTCGTAGGAAGCTGGGAGAGGTCTCATTTTAGAGGTCTGGGAATGAAGTTTTGGGGAAAAATATTCATTTTTCTTAATTGTGTCCCAAAAGTTTGTTACGGAATAAAATAAGTCCCATTTAAATAGCATGGGCATATACAGGTGTAAATCAGGTGTAACATTTAAAGAAGAAAGACATATTCGTTTAACTTAATAATATAATATAACAGCTGATTTCACCCATCATCTGTAATATGCAAACAAAACCTAGCGCAGATTATACTTTGGGGTTATGTTTACAACTTCAATCAATATAAGTATTGCGAAGATAATTTTTTTCTAAATATGAGTTAAAGAACTAATGTAGCCTATAATACGTTATAAGATTTGTATTGAGGTTATAAACTGTTATATAAATACTTTATTTTATTATTAATATAATATATTTATGTATCCAAGTTTATAGAAGTTTATGTACACATTCGTTTAACTTCGGAAACATTCGTACATCTTAGTATAACATACAAACATATTCCATTAATAATTTCATCATTATCAACTCCTATAAAAGCGAGTGTACGTGGAGTAACATTTAAAGAAGAAATGAATATTCGTTTAACTTAATAATATAACAGCTGATTTAGCCTCATCTGTAATACACAAACAAAACCTAGCGTAGATTATACTTTGGGTTTATGTTTTCAACTTCGATCAATAATATAGCCTAGGCCTATATTAGCTAATAACTTCTAAATCATTTGATCTATCAATATGAAATAAAAGGCAATTAAAAGATAATATTTTTATCTTTCTTTAAATATATATAATAATATACATAAACACAAAATCTTAACAAATAATCCTACACGTTTATAGTATTTATAATTGTACACATTTACCGAATTAAAAATCCCCGTCTGCATAGTTACGTAGGCCTAGATAAAGTAGACAAAACCTGATTCAGATGATGAATGTAGTTTAAGATGGTGGTGTCAGTATTATAATAATGCGTGCATGTTGGAATAAAATATTGAGTATGCAATTTAACTACCCGTAAATATTTGCTTGACATATTCATACAATACAATAGAAGCACTATTAATTCATTGTTTTTAATTCATTGTAACTTAAAATTTGTTTAAATTATAAATTGTATTTATAAAATTATTTTTAATGAGAAAAGAGAGTTGATTATCTAATTCTTAATCTTTATAGAAATTTTGTACATTATAAACTATTTGCTATTTTGAATTGGATAATATTATGTATTATTTCTTTTGCAATTCATCTTTTGTAATAGTTACATTACATATATGTGTTTCGCTTACAACTGAGAGCTTCTTCAGTTCTTTTAGTGCTACATATGAATAAGCCAATAGTTTCGGTGAACAACAGTGTAGTATTATTATTACAAATGCCGAATTGCAAAGCTAACAATAATAAGGTTTAAATAGCATATAGTAAGATTAGCGTAAAACCATTTCACCCGAATTAGCATAACTAGCAACTCTGTATAGTTACCATAGGACGTAACTGTTTAGCAAATTCATAATGTCTGCAATATATTAAACTAAACATGTCACGTCTATACGGTAAAACATTTAAACCGTGACACACATGCCCTACATATTAATATTTTCACCATTGTTTTGAAATAGTTGATTTCTAAAAGTCTTTCATATAAAATGAAAGCTTATTCAGGTGACGCAAACCCGTTTATAAAATGTTTCTAGGAATTAAAAAATCCACTCACTTTTTGAAGTTAACTGTCTGTGACAGGTCTAGTCCACTAGCTATCCTCTTTTTTTATCAATATCAAATTATTAGAAATATTTGTTATTCATAACTCTACAATTACCGCTATTATTAAAATAAAAAATGCTAAACTCTTTAGATAGTTGTAACCTTGAACCGATGAATCAACTGATACTACGAATCTACTTGGATTTAAAAAAATTAAAAACTAATGCATTTTATGTTAATTGTAGATTTCTCGTCAATGTAATGGTTATTATCAGTGGATTTAGTTATTTGTGTTCAATCATAATACATCCTTATTTTTCTTCCAGAGATCGTAGAGCTTATGAATTTGTTCATCACATTCAATTAATTGTAAAATATGTTTATACAAGCGACCCGCGTACCCGTGTTACCACGGGTAAAAAACTTGAAATGACAATTAATCTTAAGGCGTTAATTTCCAACAGCTGATAAATTTGATTTTATTTACAATTAATAGTTAACTTTTTATATGTTGAAATAGTTTCAATATGGAAATTTCTGAAACTTCAGGAAGATATAGCTCAGGAACCACTTGACTTATATACTTGAAACTTCGGTTTTAGCAGTTGTTCACTAAGGTCTTTGATTGCGTAAAATTTCAAGAACCTAGCCTATACAGTCGGTTGAAAAATCATACGGACAGACTTAGCGTTTTATTAATATGATGATTAGAGGATTGTTTTAGTATTACAAATTGTCCAATTATGAAAAGCTAGAACTTATCAAAACACAACTTTTTATAAAACTTTAAATTTGTGTACTACGGTATATCTTAACTACCTCTATAGTTAGTTATATACATTTATATTATTATAATCAAATGTATTGTTCCATTAGAAAAACCATGTGGCCTGTTTATTTAAAATGAACATATTTTGTATTTAATATTTTTGTCTATCTCTTATGGTTAGCTAGAAATAAATTAAAATCAGATTTTTTATCTTTATTAAAAAAAATGTCTAAAATACATCATAGTATCATAGTTCATGAACGAACTACTATAGCTAAAGCTGGCAAAGAAACATTTTGAACAGCTTCTTGAATTTCATGTTTAAAATTTTTCAATATTTGGAGGTTTAGTTTGGTAAACGATATGTTTAATGTTGCCCCATAGTCCAAAGGAGTCAAGCAGGACATTCGACTTCGCCCCTTCAACAAATCTATCGCCTTAGAAAGCCGCAAATATTGGGTACTAGATGACCAAAATGTGCTGGCAAACCAAATGTGTGTTGATATCATACATTTTGAAATTCAGAGCCAAATATGTTTTGTATTTTTGTGCAATAATTTTTTCCTGAAGCATTGCTTCATACTTATCAACATTTAAATTTCTATTCATGAAAATGGGACCTATAACTTGCTGTCCAACAATAGCCATTAAAACATTAAATTTCAATGGATATTGGGTATGAGTTTCTTCATACCAGTGCGGTGTTGTCATTAGACCAGTACCTCTGTAGTTTTGTTTGTTTATTTCACCATTTAATACAAAACGTGCCTCATCGCTGAAAACTATTCTGTTGAACAAATTATTTCATCATCAATTTTAGATATCATAATTTCGCAGAATTCCATTCTATGATCAAAATCTTCATCGGAGAGTTCCTGCACTTTGTATGGCTTAAAATTATTATATTTTAAAATTTGTAGAACAGTATGTTAACTGACATCATGATCTAGTGCTAATTTTTGAGTAGATTAATGAAGATCTTCAATAAACGATTGTAATACTTCCAAAGATTACGTCCAAGATACATCATAAGTAGTGGTTTTGGGTGTTCCATTTCTTGCTTTATTCTGAACGCTGGCTGTTTCTTCAAAACGCGCAACAGTTTTCGAAACGGTATGTTTTCAAATAGGAACACGCTCACGTAAAATAGCATTGAACAAGTCGGTTACTTCACTGTACGACTTCTGTTTATCTCCAAAACCTTCCATCATTGAAATTGTTATTCTTTCGTGTTCACTGAGACATTATTAAAATATGCACCGAAAGAAGAAAATACTTACTTACTTGAAAAATAGAGAAGCAGATTATTCTACTTCTTCACTTAACTGTTGGAAAAAATCAGTCGTTGCACAAATTATTAATAACGTACACACGAGAACGAAAGCTAATCTAAACCACAAACAATGTATTTTGATATGTAAACGAAGTCCATTGTTGAACAGCTGATTATAAAAATTGATTACACACATCATTATAAAAATAACTGATTTTGAGAAATAGCAATTTAGAATAATTTCCATTTGTACTTCATCGAAAATACAATTCAATACTGGTAAAATGCCTTAATTGTAGATAATGTTATTTTATAAAGATAATGTTGTTTCAAATTTTTAAAAAATCTGATTTTATTTTATTTCTAGCTAATTATATGAGTAGTAAAAAAAATAATACAAAATTCGTTCATTTTAAATATACCTTTAAAACGAAATACCACTTGGCCTACCTTGCCATTTAACATTTTTGAGTTACAACCATTTTGATTTGGTCCAACCAAATACTCCCAAATATCGTTATGTGGCATATCGTTTGAAAGCTTATTTAATTTTTAATCCAAAAAGAATAATAATTATTATTTTAAAAAATACTACATCAAAATGGGGCAAAATCGGAAAACACGATTTCGTAGGTTATTTTGCCGCTATTTTTAATCGTTTAAAGATATGGATGTGCAAATTTCAGTGTTGGTTTTCTCTTGGTACTCTACTTCGAAATGATGTATCACATGACCACCTCCCCATTTAAAAAACAAAGTTACATTCCAGATGGCGGATCCAAGAGTGCGGATTAATTTCTTGAAATCATAATAAAATATATTAAAAAAAAAAAATTGAATAGGGTCCTGAAAGTACGGAGTTGATATGAGCCTCACCTTTAAATTATTAAGGGTGGCTGGACTTTTGTATTATTCAGTATATAAATTATATCAGATGTAGACTACATACTTTGCCAACATTAAGTTATTAATTTAAATATTGGAATGTAATATACATAAAGTATTGTTTAGTTCTAAAGAATTTTGAAAATATTTTTATTTGTTAAATACAATAATTTTTTATGGGTACTGTTGTAAAGATACCAAAACATTCGTATTTATTCTTAAAGCAGTTGGTACATCAGGGATCATCTCATTAGTCATCAGTCCCTGATACTCATATTCATAAAAAAAAGAAACACATAGCCCATTATATTCATATACCATTTCAAAACATTAGTAATAAGATTTCATCATGTTTATGTAAAAAAAAAACAATATAGGCTTAAGTGTAGGACAAAGAAAATGTAAAAGGAGAAAGAAGAAATAATAATAATGAGGAGGAAGAAGAGGAAGATAGTTGCAAAAGAGAGGAAGAAGAAGGCAATGAATGGGAGAGAGAGTTTGTTACTAGCTTTGTTAGAGAGCAGTTTGATTTTTAGTTTATGGCAGACATTTTTTTTAAACATACAACACACATCTGCTAAATTGAAAGAAGAAGAAATTGTATCAAGTACAGTATATAAAAAAAATAAAAATAGAATATCAAAAATATAATATCCACCAAGACATTTGGGTGAGTCAACTAAATTAGTCATCACAACACATCAGATCTGCAGACTTCTATTACAAAATTCATACCTATTCAAAATGACCAACCAAATAGCATCACTAACTTCCTCAATCCAAAAAAACCCAACCAAAGGACAATCTTATTTTAAGCAGAAAGTATTAATATAAATTCAAAATTTTAATCATCATTAAATCATCTCATACTAATCAATCACCCTTTCATTAGGCTAAGTAAAGAAATTGTTGTTAGTAGTTAAGAGTTTTGTTAATTTGTTATGTAGGCTATTGACATTATACAAATTTGTGTTACAACTACTGTGATTTATAACCGTTAGCAAGCCGGCAAAAAGACTTATAAACATTGTTGAAGCCCGAAATAATATCCATATGTACGCAATTTGTATCATTAATTAATTAAATCATTTTCATTGTACCTCTATTTATTGATAAATCGAAGTCACAAATCGAGAAATTCTTATAAGATTAATATTGAAATATTATAACTATAAAATTGGCACCACAACGAGTGGGCTATTAGAAAATAATTAGTAACACTATATTAGTAACACCAATACTGTATGTAGAAAGTTAAATAATAGTCAAGTAAAAGGAAAGAATCTGATGTATCTAAAGAAGTATCTCATTGACAGCTGTGGTAAATGTATGCTGACTTTAGACCTTCCACTCTCCCATCCTTACAAAAAGGTTGTAATGTTCCTTCAGTATTGTGTTCAAAAGTTTTTCAGTATGTTTAATATTGCTGCAGTAAACAAAATAGTACGTAAATTTATTTGCTTAACTTAAATATCTGTAGATATTTACAATTTAGAGATAGAGGTAGGAAACATAATGTATTATTTTATAATCATGAACAAAAAATATGATTTATTATAATGTTTTAAATTGCCTGTTTTTGGAAATTATAAAGCAATGTAATGTTTTAAATACTACATAGTAAATAAATTGTAAATAATGCACTTAATGAATTAAATTGAATAACAAGTTTCCATTAACAAAATGTTAAAAACTATTTAATTTGTGAAATAATATGTCAGTCTAGTATTTCCCACATTGTGCACCAACGGGAATGTTGCCTAGCAACATACAATTAGTCTAAAAGAACTATTGTACACCTACGTAAGGACATGACTTTTATTGTGTTTATATTTTCCAATGAACTTTACGTTTATACATGAATTATGTTACCTTAAACAATTTTGTAGAATCGTTCATAATTTAATTGAAGTTATTTCCAATTTATTACCCATATGAAATACTGAATAATAAAACGAAAACATTAACGTAAGCAGTTACATTCACAATTCAAATTTGTTTTTATTTTAATCTGTGGGCAAGAAGCTTGATCTAAAATAAATTAATTGTTAAAGATTTAACCAAATTGTATAGACTCCATTTTCTTAAACTTGACTGCAAAGTTTTATTTACAAAATATAAAAATCAAGAGCAGATTAATCAACTTGATACCCATAAAAAAATCTATAACTTTAAGCCCAAGCATAAATAAAAAATAGTAGAATAATGTACAAATACTATAGACTACATACGGAAACAGCAACCATATTATTAGTTTTTGTATCAAATCATTTTAATATGGACTATTATTTTTTTTAGATAAATAGTTATTTGTTAGTATTGTAATTCACATGTGTACCACCAAGAGAAGCACATTTCTAAGCGCAACAATCAACATTTTCAAAACATAGCCTACACCCTAGGTTGCTTTACCGCACGCCGCAAAGAGGTATAAGGTGTACACACACCAGTGCGACATGCGGTCTGCGGGAGCGTCGCGATGAAGTTCATTGAATGTTGCAAGCGATATTTACGAGTGAAGATCGTGGCGGGACTGGTGCTTCCACATTCGCGCGGGAAGCGGGAGAAAGTACACTGTAGGAAGGCATAGTGTTCGGTGTTTTTAGTGTGTGATCCTAGTGTGATTGAAACGGTTATGTGTTGTGTTACAGAATATTAAAGTTAGTGTTTATATACAGTTCTTACCATGTCATTGTCTGATGAAGAAGAAACCCTGCTATTGCTTTCCAATAATAACAATTTAAGCAGTCTAACAGTTGAAGGGTTAAACTATTTAATTGCTAATTGGTACTTATCAGAAGTATTTAGTGACTTCCCGATGTCCTCCCAGATCTTGCCCTTCTTCCTTATAGTCTTGTTGTCCTTGTGGTTGAGGTCGTACAACACAGGATACGTAAATACAACTTCCAGAAAATGTTCAGTTATGCCATTGAAGAAACAACACTATAAGAAGCGAAACCCCCCATGTTATCAGAGGGAACACTTTTCAATAGTCGAAAATGCCTAGTTTATCTCGATGCCAACAGGTACCGCCAGCAGCATCGCCGCGCGGATTGTACCTTCTTTATTGGGACTGTACATTACGTGCCCGCCCCTAGTGTCAACTTCACAGAGACCAAAAAGTTTAGTTTTGCTCTCCTTAGCCGTAGGGTTGAGTATCTTTCATTTTTTTTAAACAGGTTTTTAGAGGAAAGATGTGGGATTCTACCCATCTCATTTTCTACCTGAAATATATTTTTACGTAATTGTACACATTGAAAAAGTAAAATGCAAACTTAAGTTCAGGAATCATCTGACATAAAATTTTCAGTAAGCGAAGATTTTTTAATTTTTCAAGTAACGATGTTTCGTTAGCGGGAAAGTAGTAGGAAATTACAAGTACTAAAATTGTGGTTTTAAACATGTTTTGTCTCCAAAAACCCGTTTTGGTTTTTAAGGTAGTTGATTAACGACAGTAAAATTGCGCTCGAAACTAAAATGTCCTGCCACAAACGCTCCATTGGTCCGATCACGCTATTCTATTTATTTATTCTGCATTTACGTTTTTATTCATTAGTTTTCATAATAAATTATATTTTAGTATTGGTTTTTTATTGCGTTTGTAAATCATTTTGTTAATTTATAAAAGTTTGTGTAAATCCTATTTTACAAGTGAGAAAACAATAACTGAAAGAGAAGAGCATCTCGTAGTATTTTGTTATAATTAATTGTATATTTTCAAATAATAATCTATATTATTAAATGATTTTTGTCGAAAACCTATTTCCAATCGCCCAGCCTCTCCTAATGGAACAATTGTGAAGATTTTTTAAATGTGTTAATTTTTTTTCTAGATATGTCATCAAGCAATGATTTTTTTTAACATCCGAGGCCATAAAAATTCAAATTTGATGAACTTTTTTTTGATTTATTAAAAAAAAATAAAAAAGGTACGAGGATGGTTGATAGCTCAATCGAAAGAGCTACAAAATTTGAACATTTACGCCGCTTACAGTGCCCTTCTATATCTCTCATAGATTTCCTGTTATATAAATTATAGTAATTATTGAATTATCAATGTTAATTGTGTAACGACCGATATTCTAGGTTTGTGCTTCACGTGTAGGCCTACCGTATGCGTTTTTTATGCGTTTGCTCTGTAATTATTGAATTATCGATGGGGAATTACATTATCGGCCCATTACATCGTTATTTTTCTACCAATTTGTAAAAAAAGTGTCATTTTATTCGTTTTACACTGCAGAATTACAGAAAAATATAAAAATCCAATAAATTGAGTTTATTTTAACAACTGAAATTTTTTAATTAGGATACGCCATGTTATTTAAATGGGAGAAATTTGTGTAAGATCCATTAGTTGTGGCGTCACCAGTTAGGCTCATGACAAATGTACCAATTTGAAGTCCAAACATTCCCAAAAATATAAAATTTATCATTTCCTCATTTTAAGTTTGTTAAAAAATACAAAATAAAATCTTAAAAATTCCCCACGTTATTTTTTTTGTCTAGAAACTCGCCCTTTGTTTGAGAGAACCTTTCAACGTACGCTCATAACATATATTTCAGTTTGAAGCTTAAACCTTCTCATTGTGTCAATTTACTACTTCAAGTAGGGATTAATAATTCAAAAAGGAATTAAGGAATTCAAACCGTTGCGGTAAATTGTATAGTATTTTTGTATTTACAATTAACAGCTGATTTATTATTAGTCAAATGTCTAACTAAGCGCTTTTAATAATCGGACAGCTGATCTAGGTTTTTACTTATTTGCCTATACATTTAAACACAATTAATGTAACATTTATAATGTAATTATTAAACCTTAAGTGTGACGTTTTTAAAATTTCTGATTTCGTTCAGTTATGAAAAATGTATTAACAATAAAACGACAAATTACTAAATTTTTAAACGTAATTATCTATTATTGCGGTTACATTTTTAACGTGCGTACAAAACATAATAAAAAACTTGTTTAAGCTATGTACAATTTTATGTGTGTGACAATATCTATATTTTTCTATCTATATCTATATACAGGATGTCCCATAAAGATAATGACAGCAAATGTACATACAATATTGCAATATTTACAGTGTTGTTATAGGATGCCGCCAAGTTGAACAAACATATTATTACACATAACTTAACTTTTGTCCTAAATTCCATTGTTTTGACAGTTACACCATTCGATAGGGATTCAAAAGGGCTACAAAGTCGACATTTTTTTAATAAAATGTACGGTTTTTGAGTCATTTAGGTTTGAAAATTTCAAACAGCCGCAATTTGCAAACGCATGATTTAATCGCTTATTTTTCTTGAGATTGTTAGGTTAAACTTCATGCCACGTTTGAACTAAATCAGTCAAACCGTTCTCTAGATATAAATTACTGTATTTTGTACAAAAAACAAAATGGTGGATATCTGAAAAACGAAGAGTTTAAGATAATTTAAGATAATTTTTATACAGTATTTGTCATAACTTTTCCATAGTAAGTTACAAAAAATCATTTACTACTTAAAAATGTTTTTGATTCATTAAAACAGTATTAAATTTATGCCACATTTTATAATTTGGTTATTAAAAACATTATCAATAATAAATCACTGTTCAACAGTACTGTATAATATAGTTGCAACGTGCTCCAAATATTGAAACATGTGCTCGCTCCCTCCAAAACGAAAACTAAATTCTTTTCGTTGGGGATGATGAACCCTAGAACTGGCATGGTTAAAGCTGAAATTGAAAAGCCCGTTTATAGCGTTTTGCAAGCATATTTTTAAAAATTCGCCAAAAATAGTAAACGAACCCCAATCCAAAAGTGTTCAATAGCTTTTTTTTATACAAAACTTTAAAGAATTCAAATATGCCACTAAAAATTTGTTTCTTTTGAAATTGTAAAAGTTATTAGCTCAAGAAACAAAAAATGTTCAGTAACGAAAGGAAAATGTTCAACTTTAGGCCTACATAAAAAGTAGTAAACTTTTTTTGTATTTTTTTCGTAAGCGTAAAAAAGTTTCGTAATTTAGTTCTAAATAGAACTGTATAAAAACATTTATCAATTTAAAATTTTTTATTTTGAAAAAAAACAGTTTTTATGTTTCAAGTACACGACTGGTAACAAACCTAGCCCTAGATTGTAACGTCATTTACTAATATATGCTTTGCCCAAAAATGAAATATTATTATAACATAGTGTAGAGGATAAATCAAAGAAAAGAACGGTATACTTTTCTTTCCTTAGTTTACAAAAGTGTTTGAGTTATATTTATTTGAATAACAAAATGACATCAATCTAATGAAAAGTCGCCAGTCTACACACTGCGTATAGAACGAAACATTTGAATACCGTGGGAACCCACGCGCTAGACTTTCTCACTAGAACATAATAATTATGTACATTTCAATTGTCGTCTAGACAGACAAAAAACCGGTTTTTCTGGATTAATTTTCCACCGTTACAAAATTCAGACTTTGCTGTACAAAATAGCGTAAAGAAATCTGTCAAAACATTTGACATGGTAGGCGTAAAATCACTTGACAAATGGGCTGTTTCATTTGTTGAAAAACTGTCCTATCGCAAGGGTAATTCTTGGAAAAAATACTATTTTTATAGTGACATCTGATTAGAAGGCTCCAACAGAAAGATAAAATCTTGACGAATCCAGTGGTATCTTTATAATAGCCAATGAAATATTTGTGTAGATCACGGATACTAGAATACACTGTAGGGGTCATGAGTAGGATGCGCAGTAGACTCAAGCGCCAGCGACGTCACTCTGAACCCTCTCTCCCGGTCCGCTGCCTGCCGCCCGTACACTTATATTAAATAGATAAGTAATTAATGAGTCCTGTTTTTGTATTTATACATTATACTAGTGGACCCGGCAATGCTTCGCTATTGCTTAATTTGAAACTTTGAAAGCCTGTAATTCGTATCCCGTGTAATTCAACATCCTGTAATTCGTATCCCGTGTAATTCAACATAGGCGTAATGATTGTTACACATAATTAATAAAACAACTGATTTGAATCAAAAGTTTAATACAATTTTAGGTTAGGCCTTTAAAACCTATGAAATGTAATAATTTAAACATCTAATATTACAATTTAACATTATATTATTGTTACAAATTATAAATAAAACAGCTTATTTGGATTAAAGGTTTAACACAATTTTAGGTTAGGCCTATTATTATAAAATCAACACACTTTTTTTGAAAGAGTTTGGAATAATCACCATAGTAACCAGAATAACACATTAATAAATACGAATCAGCTGTTTCATCTTTTATATGGCTGCTTATGGGAGAGATGAATTTTCGCATTTTCTACCCTTTAAATTCAAAATTTTGCAAAATCCTTTCTTAGTACGCCTCTACATTATTGGACGGATGTACCTTCCAAATTTCAAGTCTCTAGCTTTAATAGAATCGGCTCTGCGTTGATCATCAGTCAGGACATTGCATTTTATATAAGAGATATATATTATTTAAATTTTAAAAGAATTAACATCTACTGCGACTGTGTTAACATTAATACCTTCTATTTAATTTTCATTAAAATGCCTAAACTTACTAGCTTGTTTTGATGCGATATTTACTTCTGTTGTTTGTTTCCAAATTTGTTGCAATTACCATTTTTATTACAATGGTTTGACTCTAAACAACTTATTATATTCAAGTCAATTTGGACTTTGACTATAACGAATTTACATGATTTACATTGTTAAAAATTTTTTTCGTTTTTAGTTATATATATATATATATATAATAAACATATAAAAAGTTTGCATCAAAAATTTAACTACGAAAAAGCTATGATTTCGTAGTGTTTCTTTATTTAAATTGCCACCTTTATTTTTATTGCTGATTTTAAAAGGTTAAATGGCACATATAAACTATTGCTCTGTGGAGAATAACGTAGCCTACTGTTTAAAACAACACTCCATCCCCTCTATTAGTAGGCAGAGGTGAGTAGGAAATTAATGTCCAAATTCGATGTGTATTACAGTAAGAATTTAAAAATAAATGCGTACCTTACATATGGAGATTGAGTTAAAGTAAAATGTATCAGACACATAAAAAAGGACAAGTTTCAAACTATTATTTAATGGCACTAAATATGACCAACTCATTTTTGTCTGGAACGTGTTCAAATTGAATAGATACATACATACATGGATAGACAAAATAATAGGTGATTGAGATTATTGGTTTTTTTTCCATTTTGTAGAGTAGGTTGAATATTGTAATAATTTAGATTTATTTTTGATCGCCATTTAGTGATAACTATCCTGAAATCCCTCAAATGAGTTTGTATTTTGCTTTTGTGATTCATAGTACGTTTGCCAGACACTTATGAAAAGTAAATAATTAATGATTTACTTATAGATTGAGAACATATATTATTTGAGGTTTAAGATAAACTATGTTAATAATTATTACACTTTAATTGAGGTTACAATTAACTTTAAATATTAACGTATTCATAGGTCTATATAATAATTGCTATCTGCTTGAAATTTACATTAATAATTTTACAAACACGTTCCATATATTAAAATTTTGGAAATTTTATAGTTTATAATATTTTCTTATTACAAAGAATTATATAAACAGAAGATTATAAGAATTAGGTTGTAGATGTTAAAAAACTAACCAAACTTTCTTTTGGCTAGCTAAACAAAGAGTTAAGTATAGTGGGGGGGGGGGGGGGGGGAAGTGAAACTAGAAATATAAAATACATAATAAATAAGTTCATATAAAAAATATTACAATATAATGTTCATTGAGATTTGAAGCTCACTAAATGTAATATTTTACTAATGTTTGGATAAAGAAGATGTGCATCTGGTGACAGAGAGTTCTTGCAGTATTGATTCAAACTATCAATATTGAAAACAATTACCAAATGTGTTCTTCGTACGTTTACAATAAAATTTCAGACCAATTAACTCAGTTTCCCTTAGTTAATATTAGTTTTTTTATTATGATCTTTAAATATTATAATTATTCATTTCTGGGCGATTTTCTACAAGTAACAAAAGTCTGAAGATATCAATTTGGATGATATAAACATATACATAAATTGATTATATATATATGAGTGAATTGGTTATATGTATTGTACTTACTCATGTAAAACAATATTTTATTTCTTTTATTATTAATTATCTTACAAAATATTTTCCACAATTTTAATAATTAATTTGCTGATAAGAAACTATTATTGATATATAAACAAACTTTTTCAGTAAATGATATCTACATTGCTCTTAATATTATTTAACCATGACAGATCTGCGATCATAATATTTAACTAGTTTTCTTGTAAAATTTCTTTCGAAATATTACCTTGGTTTTACAAGGTGTTGGTTGGAGACAGAGACTGGTAAAACATTTATTTCAGAAACAATTACACGTAAAATATATTTACAAAAATATCTACTAGTGGGGAAGACTGATGAAGGTGGTTGGATCAGATACGAGCTCTCATGGACGAATGGCTTGTTAAAATATGAAAAATATAAATTGTTTCCGAAATAAATAAATGGTCAACTTATACTTATAAACGAATTACACCATTATAAATGTTACGGTTTAGGTCAAACATGATCAAACTTTTCATTGAATAAAAAAATCGTTTAAAATTTGTGCACACGGAAATTCATCAAACTCTAGTGATTATTACACAAAACTTAAGAGTAACAGCATGGTTAGGGCACTTTCAATATTAATAAATGTATATACCGATACAAAATCGTACTGGCCTGCAAAATTATACTTTCGTCCCTAATTATTAAAAATATCTAACGAAATTGAAGGCCGCAGGTTACGCGTTTTAGTGTTCGAATAGCGAATGACATTGTGGACTGAGGAGTCTGTATACAGTGCGGCGAGGCGGAGGGTCCAGGGTGACGTCACGTCTCCGAGCTGGGCGGCAGGCACCTGCGCGTGACCCCTACCGTGTATTCTAGTATCCGTGGTGTAGATAGTCTTGAACGTTGGGGAAATAACAGTATAATTGTATGCAGATTCGCCCGCGGAAATAGCTGTAACACAATATGCATATTTTAAAACGATGATTACGTATATAAATATACGTTTAAAAAAAAGTTGTAAATACAAATATTAAAGTTTAATTCATTTCCTTTCCAATGGTGCCAGTTTTATTACGATTGGATTATTGTAAGTGGGTTAAATTATCGATTATGCAAATATATGCAAATTCTCGCTAAGGTTCGAGCGGGTTGCATTTGCGCCCGAGAGACTGTAGTCTGCCACTTTGAGGGTGAAAGGAGGTCAAAGCAGTTTGTGTAAGACAGTGAAAGAGGCAGATATATTCGCGATCTGGTGATGCGGTGAAATTTAAACTCTGTCTATGTCAGTTTCGTCTCGAGGAGCAGCAAAAGACTGGTGGCGCTCCGAGTGTCTTCGAGGTGAACTAACACGCAAGCGTCCGTTTATAGCCCATTATTTTTCGCTTCTTGTATTGTTGTTTCTTTAATGGTTATGCACGACATGGTATTGTTGTGTGTAAACAACTGACTAGTTCGAGGGGTTTCCGCACAAAATACAATCGCGGAAAGCGCTGCAAACGGTGCATACACCGATCAGGGCGGGAAATCGCGGCCAGATCGCGCCGCCTCGTGTCCGCTTCCAGCAGATCGCGCCGGTGTGTGTGACTTCATATCCCGCCTTGGTATACGATACCCGCGTGGGCACTTTCGCTCCCGCTCCCGCTCCCACCGATCGTGCCGGTGTGTGCACACCTATAATTACTTCACACTGAACACTGTGAGTGTGCAAAAACGTACTTTGTTAAGAAGTTGTAGGAAATAGTTTTTTGTGTATCTAAGGTGCAAAGTTGAGTTGGTGCAAAAAATTGACGCCTGAGGAGAAGCCGAACTTAGTAGACTAAGTAAACTTTACACCATTAATACAAACAACGTTTTTCCTACAGCTACATTTTAAATTTGTGTTTTAGTTTTTAAATATATCTATTTTACTAAACAAAACGTGTTAGTCCCAAAACAATCATTATTTTGATAACATAGCCTATGTAGGCTAAAGTATTGTTTTACCGCACGCCATATTTTTAACTCGTTAAATGTGTACAATTATAAAGAATATTATTATATTCTAAAATATTTTTAGTAATTACAAAATATTGAATTTATTGTGCCTACTCTAGTTGAACATGTACAGGTATTTTAAAACTGTTTTAATTCTCTGTTTTGAGGTTAGAAATAGTTGAAAATGTATTTCTTATTACAATCCTGCATAATGAACGTGTTAGTCAAACGTCAACAAACGTCTAGAAACAACACACTGTATCTAATCGGGCTTTGCGGTTAGAGATTTTCTACATAGGCAATGTACAGAGAATACAATTAAATATTTGATTTAAAGACCAGAAATACATTTTCGTAAACAAAACTAAAGATCATCGATTTTATCCCTAAACATATAAAATACAGCAATTTAGATCAATACTATTGTTCATCAAGTTTTTATAGTCAGTATGTCTATATTAGTAAATTAACAGAAATTAAAACTTTTATGATTTTATTAAAATTGAAATAACTGATATCAATAATAGCCCAAGACAGACCACATGCACATACGTTATCCATACATGTCAGGAAGCGGAGATTCAGATATATTAATGTAAATTATTGTTTTTTATAATAACAAGACAAAACATAACCTAAAAGTTGTAAACATAACTTTAATTGGTTCACATAGTTGTTACATGGACAAAATCCGCTGTTGTATGTTAACGAATAAATCATCAACATAAACATGCTCTATACTATATAATCTTTTGTTATTTTCTTAGGTATACTCGTTTTTATAGGAGTTGATTTTATATACAGTTCTTAATATATTTTAAATTCACGCCATTTCCTCAAACAAACGCCATCCTTCGCGGTTATTAAAGAGAAGTTAAGTGACTAAGGAAGTTACATGTTGACATCATAACAAGAGATAACAAGATATTTCTTATGCTGCCTCTACTTGTGGGCGATTCCGCAAATGAGCTTTTTAAAATAGAAAATTTCATAAAATTAGCAAAAAGTTGTAACTTAGTATGTTTTGCGTTCGTGGACGATACACTTGTATTCTAGTAAAATCGTTACATTTTCTTATCGAAAAATTAAAACATATTTTTCGAATTCAGAATGCAATAATAACATTGTATTATGTAAATGGGTAAGGGTATACAAATAGTAAAATTGTGCAAATTATACAAAATTTTATAAACTGAAAGTAGAGACATTACCATATTACATATTGGGTTCTATTGCTATCAAATGTTTCTTTAAAATTATTATTTGTAAACCAAAATATTTGCAGGAATATTAATATTATTTAGTCCATTTATTTAGTTGAGTCCTACCATCTGAATCACTTGATTTAATTAAATATTTGTGTTATTACCTTCAGTGATCCTGTTGTAGTCGATGAACTGACTGCAGTTTCAGCCTTACTACAAAAGTTTGTTTAAACTCAAAGTTAAACTTTTCAGACTGAACTTTCAAATTTTGTTAACATTTACACTACATTATACATATTGTGTATCACAGACAACATTAACAAACTTAAAATCCTATATATTTATTCACTGAATGGTCATTATTTTCTTCTGTAGCTTACGAGATGTGATCTGTACAGATGCTGATGATTAGTTTTGTCGACTTCTATTATGATACACCGGTTGCCTATCTTGCAATTTTAATTTATTAAAATATATAAAAATAATAGTTTATAATTAATTAAAATGTATAAATTATAAAAACAAAATTCTATTTATTTGTTTTTTTTTTTGTTTATAAATGTTTAGTAATTTTAGTTCTTAAAAAATAACACAGATTAACTATTTTTACTTTCTCACTATAGAGAAAGTATAGTGATCGCAAAAAAAAATTGATGTTTAGATTTTTGTGAAAATATCCGTTTTGGGACCCCCTGAGTCCAAAAACGAGTTTTTTACAAAATGTCTGTCTGTCTGTATGTATGCCTGTCAGTATGACTGTATATCTGTCTGTATGTCTGTATGTATACAAAGCTAGAGAGAAAACTATTCTATCGATTTCGAACAAATTTGCACCAGACATGTCAATTAGGACTGTAGATGCACCAAAAAAAGGTTTTGAAAATTTTGAAAAACAACCCTCTTTTTGGCCAAAAACCCCCAAAAAATCAGTTATTATTTTGTTATATATAAAAAACGGCTCTAACGATTTTGATAACGTTTGGCTTATTTGTAGCCCTTAATGTACTCTACCATATGCAAAAAACCCGCATCTTTCTAAAAACTTTCGTTTAGTTTATAATAATAATAATAATAATAATAATAATAACTGATTTTTGATGGTTTTTCGGCCGAAAAGGGGATTGTTTTTCAAAACCTTTTTTCGTGCATCCATACAGGCCTAATTGTCGTGTTTGGTGCAAATTTGTTCGAAATCGATGGAATAGGTTTCTCTCTAACTAATGATAATAATATTTATTAGTTAACCTCCTAGTTTAATATCACCTCTCCTACCCCTCCTACAATTATGAAGTCACAGTGAATCTGTTTAATAATTTAAATATGTGTGTGGGAAAGTATATGCCAGTTCCTGGTACCGTTTATTTACTTAGTTATTGAACTTTCTATTATCATTTAGTAAATGATGCCAGAAGTTATCCCACAAACGGCGATCGTTTATTTTTGAATTCATAAAATATTTTGAACATTTTGTCAGATTTTTCATTTGTATAAAATTAACTAAAAATAACATTACAACTATCTCAGATAAATAGCTACACAAAAACACTACAGTAAAAATAAAGATTATGTTTATATTAATTTAGTACAATATACTAAAACTCTTTTTTTATACTGAATATATGTGAGTGTATATGGAAATATCCACACTTGATTTTCCAACTCACAATGACTTCCATTTTATGATACACTAACATTTTACCTATGTAAAATAACTAATAATTTTATAAGTTAATTAATTTTGATCGCTTGTAACGATTTTGAAATATTTTGTTACGCCGTAAGTGCTCTTGCTAAAATAAGATATTGATGTTTTAATAATTTACATTACAAACAAATTCATTATTTGTTTTATTTAAAAAAAAAAAAATAAGCAGGTTAAATTGAAATTAATATAAATTTACACGTGTATTTAAAGTATGCATGAAGCTCAACATTTACAACAGCACAAAGAGGCCATTATTTGCGTTAATCCAAACACCAGAGTCATTAAAATGGATCCTATGCATGCCTTTGTTGGTTTTGTTTTGTATGACATGGGTTTTAATTTAATCAAATCCTAAACATTAGCTGAACAAGAACCGAGCAAAGAGGACATTCTGAAAATACGTACAGACGTTTAATGTTTGTATTTCCTAAAACGTTACTTGCCAGATATATACTTTTACCTACTTTACATGTAGGCCTACCTAACTTCTCTAAAATTTTTGATTTCTTTATGTTTCATCCATTTATTGAGATTTATGGAAATAAGAACTATGTTAGTTACAAATTTCTATAAAGTCATACAATTAATAAAAAAATTACTTAGGGAATTAAAATATAATCAAAACCATGACAAAACTAATCATATAGAGTCAGTGGTTTCACTATAGAAACGGCTTACCTTAAAAATAAATACAGTAGTGAAGGGTTTAATTCCTAAAAATTCAATTAGAAAATTAATGTGTATCTTATAAATTGTTCAATATCAGTTACCATCAAATAATACATTCGTTATGGTAAAATAATAAGTCTAAGCAAACTATATATTATAAAGCAATATTAATAATGATAAAAGTAATTTAGCAAATAGATTTAGCTTATTAAACTAGAAAAAAATAATTTATGTAACATATTAAATAACATTTAAGTAAAATAATTGTCTAAGTTAAAATTAACGGAAACGTCAAATTAAGTTATATGACTATATTTTATAATATGTATATACTAATAATTTGAAATATAATAATAATACAATAATACTATATAAATAATAATAATAAATCATATATGTTATTATTTTATTTTTTTACTAAATTATTTGACTAAATGGCTAAAAGTATATTTTGTCACTTTACCGAACCCTACATTTATTAAAGATAATATTTTCCCTGAACAATATCGATGTGATTCTTTGTTGTTGCTACACATCCGAGTATTTCACATTTCACGCTAAAACGAGCAGTGTTCATTACACAGAGCCAGGCAATGTACACGTGTTAACATTACAATAATAACTCATAGGGCATGTTTTAAAAACTGTAAAAACACACGGTTGACTTTTAACTAAAATCTATTTAAGGCTATTTAAAGACTATTTTTTATTTAAGTCGTACAGAATATCCATGGTGTAAATAGTTTTCTTTTTATTCACGTCACAACTAAAATATATTATATAGATTTTCTTTCAAAATATATAAGTTGTACATTCTATTTAGTAAAACTATATATCAGAATTGTTTTATGGTTACGTTGTAAATATTTTTGTGTAGTAAAATAATTATGGAATGCAATTGTTGATATTTATAAGTTTCAGAATTACATACTTTAAGGTTTCAATCACACAATTTTATAAAAAAACGATATATATTAGTATTTTAAACTGTTTCAAGTTGGAGTGAAATGCTCATCAAAAATATCGTAACACGAAATGAAAAACTTTTCCAATTAAAATTGGTGTCAAAGTAAACTCATTCGAATAACTTAGTTACGGTGCAGGAAATAAGAGGTGAAATACATAAGTTTTAGTACAATTTTCTGCCAATCCTAACGTAACACTTTCACTGAAGTTTGTAGACGCGTTTCGGAGTTCCTCCATTATCGAGACCTATCGAGAGTACTTATCGAAACGCGCCGAAAAACTTAAGTGAAAGTGTTACGTTAGAATTGGCAGAAAATTGTACTAAAACTTATTTCATGGATCCTAGCAGATATAATTTGTATAATAACTTGAAATACATATATATGTAATTTATTAAGGTTAGCTATGTTTCATATTCTTCAATGTCTCATTTTAAGCACTTATTAATTTAATTCAATAATGAGTCTTGGATATAGTATTTTATTTGAATACTCACTTCTTTAATAATTCCATTGTTGGTCTTGTGGCGTTAGAGGTACCACATTTCAGTGTTCTCCAACCGCGGATATTCAAAGTTTCACAATAAGTTAGTCAATTATCCTTCCAAATAAATAAATGTTGAGG
>JAGFPH010001284.1:266146-307891 GCA_018207615.1 Philaenus spumarius
TGCCAACTTCTTGAGCTGAATTTCTGTATTAGAGGTTTTGGCATTTTTCACTATGCTATCTGAGATGTCATTTGAATTTTGTTTTTAATTTTATTATTTGCATTGGTAAAATTTTAAAGTGCCACCCTTCAACTATTACAAGGGAATTGTTAACACCAACGTAACAGAAGCATTGTTATGGTTTTTCCAATTTCTGCAATGTCCTTAACAATAGACACCTCACCGAATGCCAATCATTTGTAACTTGAACGTAATACTTACGATTCCCTTCTGTTGAAGGACAAACATGGTTTAATACGTTTTACTGTTGTGCATGCAAAGAATTTGTAGTTCATTTAGCATCTTATTGGTTGTATTATATTTAGTGTTGCTCTTAGGAGAGTTAGCGCTTCCTGTGTGGGAGCGAGTCCAACTGATGAAATTGGCATTTGTGTTTATTGTTTCAATCTACGGCAAAAGTAAGAACATTATAATTTTGAAATAGTCTTTAACTATTAAGTACCAGGTAAATTACCAAAAATTACTAACCGAAAATTCTAATTGTTGGTAGGATAAACAGTGTCTTATTTACTTATCAATAACCATGCTTTAAGATATTATAGTGAATTATAGTTTCAGTAATTTCGTGTATCATTTATTATTTCTAATAAACTAGAATTGTTAATATATAATCTAGTAAATGGAAAATCTTAAAGTGTTAAACTATAACCTCCATGTTAACTTCACAACAACAGCTGTGAACGAAAAATTTTAGGGTATATTTGATCACGGTGATTGTAATTTACTACTAACTATATATTTGTTAAGATTAAGTTACTACATTACATTTAAAACCATTGAACAATAGTTTACTCTGGTTTATGCATAACTAAACTCAGTGTTTTTAAATTTGTGTTTCCTAAAAATTCAAAGAAACGCAGACAATATTTTATTTTAATTGTTTAAAATCATCTGCCACATAATATTTTATGATTTTTTTTGTGAATTTCTTATTTTATTTGCATTATTATTTTTTTCAAAATTGTAATGAAATAATAATATATAATAATAATAATATATGAAATATCATAATAATGAAATCTCTGCTGCGTAAGTCTTAATGTTTTTATATAGAAAGACAAGGTTTATTACGCTTATTCCTAGAGTTCTGTTGGACTGATTTTAATGAATTTAATGTTGTTTGAGAGCGTTTCTTGAATATATCAACAAATGATTTTCAAAGAACTGACTTCTATAAACACATACACACACTGAAAGAAGAAGATACAAGAATTATGCAGTACTAATTATGAAAATCTTTAAGAATATTAAAATAAACACAATAATTTGGTAATAAGTATCTTTTGTTTTAATTTTGTCTCTTTTCTTTGTCAAATACAAGCTGGAATATACACTTGGAACAATACACAACTGGTGAAGACAAAGTAATTTATTAAAGTAATTTAAAAAAGTAGATTGTAATGACAGATTGCACAATTTAATTGAAGTTTGAATTCTAAATAGTTGAAAAAGTATATCGAATAAATATAATAATATACACATTCCTTGAAAGTACACATATAAGTAACATTTTCTTTACCAAATACTGCTTTCAATAAACTCAGAGAAGAAGTCTTTTTATTGATTTTAAGAATTTTTAATTTTGGTTTAAAAAAATGTATAAATCAATGAAACACACAACTGTTTTAACATTCGTAAGTAAATTACAAATTTGTATTGACCTGGTTTGACAGATCTGCCAGTGAGATTAAACTTGGAACTCTCTAGATTTGACGTCTGCACATTTCTGCCATCGTCCTGGAACTATAAATTTTTTTTAGATTTTATTTAAAATATACAATTTTGCATTTAGATTTCCATTCCATTTGAAGATATGACCATGTAATTGATTGTTATCATACATACATCAATGGGAGAATGACTATAATGGAATAAACTGGTAACGTTGCGTATGTTTGCTTAAAGATGAACGCGAAATTCAGAGAGCTGCATGCAAACATGTTGGCCGAGTTTCAATAAACGTGTTTATTTCCTGCCACGAACAGAGATATGATAGGCTACTCAAAGTTAAATTATAGTAAATTAAATAGTAGTTTATTCTAATTAAAATGTAATAATAAAAACTATAGTAACAATTACCGTATTATATTTTATTTATCTTTCTTTATTTGTCAAATATGATAGCTAAGAGACATATAAGTAGATTTCAGAATAATAGATTATTATTATTATTATTTTTTTTTTTTTTTAAGAACATCACAGAAGTTACCCGTTTTACAACTAAAAGTTAGCATATTATCTGAAAATGCTCAAATAATTTCATCAAGATGATACTATATTTATTTAACTAACTATTCAACATTAAGGTTTGCTCATTTGTGTGGCAGTGATTTTACAAAAAACCTGTAAAATATACGCATTGAGAAGTTATTAGAATAATAATAATAATTATTATTATTATAATATTATTCTATAAATTCATATTTTAAGTATAATTACTAGTACGTAAAATGTACTCAATTGTTTAAGATAAATGTAATTTGTTTAGAAAGTACATTTCCAATTCGTGTTCCATCAGTAATAATGGTAAGTCACTGAAATAGTATCACAATATTTTGTAGTACTATCGACGTCTTTAGTTTATATCACTTAAATCAATACGTGGAGTAGTTTAGAGGACGTAAGTAACAGTTAGACTATAAACCTGAGTACATTTTTGTTGGAGTATTCAAGTTTTGCCAACTTGGACAACCGCTAAACCGCGGTGCCCCGCCATCCTTTAACTCACAATGAACCGTTAACATACTGCATTCAATTGACAGACTTTCATAATATCACGTTTTATCACCAACAGACACATATACAATTGTCAAACTAATAATATTTTGTTATTGTTAAATGCATGGGTTGTTTTTTGAGATAAATATAAAATTCATAACATGATTAAAAATGTATATACAACACAATAATTGTGTTAATGTTTTTCGTTTTGCAGTGTTTTAAATGGTGATTTTAAGTTTCAATTTAATAGAATTTACACCCAAAATTGAATAAGTACATCTTGTGATGCTTTTAGTAAGCCAATGCGTACTTCTTTACTGGTTAAAGTTTCGCCGCATTCAGTCGGAACAGAGGAGGGATAAAATAAACTGAATAATAGACTAAAAGGAAAGTTTGCATAAATGAAAACTCGATATTTTGTTTTAAAAATGTTTTTAAAATATTCTGTAGACTCTCATTTCAGTGAGAATTCTTTGTAAAAAGAATATTCTGCTGAAATACAAGTAATTTACATATTTTGAAAAATAAAGCAAAAAAATAATATAATTTGTAAAAACGTATTATTCAGTAATTTCGAAATATATTTTTTTGGAAGAAATGGCAGGCACGTAATTATTACAATTATTAGTAAAAATATTACTAGTACATGTAACCAATTAAATTGGTTCTTTAGTATTAATTCTCTGGGTATATATTCTTGTATATACATTCCATTATTGTACCAAGGTTAAAACAATCAGCAAAACTGTTTTAAGCTTAACGGAAACTAAAATAGAATTTTTCGCTATTCCTATTTTCGGAAACTAAAAACACCAAACCAATAAGCTTTTCCATTTAATAATGTTGGCTACCATGGACAACAGTAAATTTGTCGTATGAAATTATAGTAAAGCTAGATGAATTTAATTAGAATTTAAAATGTATTTGTACTTATAATAACGGTGTCTATATTATTATAAGTAAAATATACTCACCAACCAACTCGGCGAATAGCGTCGAAGCAAATAAAAACAGATTTTTGTACACTCGAAAATATACTCCGTTGGATGGTGGGAGTAGCTGTGTCTCGGATTCTGACGCAAGCTCAATAGGCCCAGGATATTTTGCTTGAATCACAAGTATATAATAAGGAGGTGCTTTGCCTCTTGTGAGGAATGTGACATTTATGTGTTTTTTAGCATTTATTTAAATCTTGGCAAAAAAATAAGTCAAAAAGTAAAACCATTTATTTTGACATAATTAAAAACACCCAATTACATACATATGTATTATTCTAGCTATTTAGAGAATAATTACTAAAGGTAAATTTATCTATTCATACATACAAACCATATGTGAATGAGATTAGGTTTTAACATCACTGCTTAACTATTGGGGATATGTTGATGAATCTTGGTACATATATTACTTTTACTATCTTGAAAACATACCTGGTGTTGAGGCACGACTAGGAGTGGCATGTCAATAAAAACGACCCATATTATATTAAAACCCTTAGTTTGGGGTTTTCTGAGAAATAGTGACACTCCGAAAATTTTAGGTTATATTTTTACTGAAAAACGTTAGCTAACTGTTTTTTATTTTTATTTTTTAACACAGTGAACCGAAGTTTGTCTATTCTACTAGTTTTAAATGTTATTTCATTATAGTAATTGTCTCCATACCTGTTATTTTCTTATATCAATATCCAAAATTACATATTTGCCAAGTTTAAATTCTGAGAAAATATTCCCACTAACTGAATCAATGTAAATTATTCAATTCAATCAATTTAGGATTTAATATATTTAATTATTTTTTCTTTCAAACTAAATATTACACCCAGTTTCCTTGATTAATCTAGTATAGTGTACAATTAACAAATAAACGGAAATTAAAAAAAAAAACATGATCTTTTAATTCGTATACAAAAAAAGTTTGTATTGTTGCCTAAAATAACTTTCGCCAGGTTCTCTCATCCATAATGTTTTGTGTAGTCCATAAAAAACTGTATACAATGTAATTTTTGAGCTCTGATTTCTGTTTCTAGAGGGATTAATGACTACCAGTTAATTAAACAATAAATGCAATGTGTGACTATTTTAAGGCTCAGTCAGTAAACGAAAATATAGTTGTTCGAACAGTGTAGACTATAAGTCATAATCATTATATAATATATTACAATTAATATACGGAAAGCGACAATCAAATTTTATAATGAAATTCTAATACTTTTTTTATAAAACTTAGATTATTAGTTTTTCTTTACCGCTTTTCTGTAACACTTTAATTACTAATTTCAATAGAAAAAAGTTTAAGTTATGTGTTCGCATTGTTTTCTGAGTTAAATAATAGTTGAATCTGATCTCGGAATTGTAAATTATATTTATTATTTTATAGAGTCTATAATATTTATAATAATATAATAATAATAATAATAATATTATAATAATAATAATTATAATAATATTAATAAAATAATAATATAATATAATATATAATATAATATAATATAATTATAATAATATAATATAATTATTATAATTAATATAATATAATATATAATTATAATATAACATATAATATATAATAATATAATAATAATAATAATAAAATAATAATAACAATATTATTATTATAATAATAATAATATTATAATAATATTTATAATAATATTTATAATATAATACTGTTAGTAGCTTAGTGGAAGAAAAATATTATAACTTATATTACAATGAGAGTTTTATTAATTTGACGTGTCAATAAGTACGAAAATAGTAGACGGAAGTTAAATACACATTTTTGTTTAGTCAAATTACATTATATTTTAACTGATAAAATAATAAAATTGTTTATATTTTAACATTGACAAAGTGGACAAAGAAGGTAAAGTTGAAACATTCTTTTGGGATTCTTTTGTTGAAAACAAATTGGGATTTAAATAAAAATTTAAAATCACTAAAACAATGATTTATTACTTTAAAACCAAAATATTTTAGATAATACTATAAGAAAATATCACTAACCAGTTAGTTAACGTAACGTAAGCTTATTGTTTTTAACGACGAAGTGTTAAATTAAATGAATTTTGTGGATCACGAAAGCTTGACAAGCAAAAAATGGTGGAACATTATAGAATTTGATAAATGTTTTAAGTCATATAGTTTGTTTTTATTACAATATATAGTAGGTCTAGTAATATTACAAGAACAATTCACAATGTCACTATACGTGTTTTAATTAACTTATCCATATTACCGTGTGTCCGTCCTGAATTTACTATTTGATGTAAATGAGCATGGGGCTACATAGCAATAATTCGTAATGATCTTATCAGACTCGACACTTCAGCTGTACAGTTAAATGTCATTTATTCAAAGAAATATTACTTCCAACTAATTTCCCTGAATAAATCAAATAATTAATACATTCTTTGATATTCTCCTCTAGTTAGTTCTTCTTACGCGTAGGTGAGACACACATAACTCGGATACAGTATATATAGTATTTACCATATTAGATATTAAAATGTCCATAAAAGTGCAAAGGTTATAAGATTAATTACACTATTCGGCTTCTTTTTTTTCAAGCCTCTTCTTGTAAGAATTTGGGAAATACTTTCTTCCTACCAGTGATATCAATGATACCAATGATTGAGAGTAAAATAATATTTTGTTTTCAAAGAAAGAACAGAAATAGATTTTATACCTTAAAACAGTTATTACAAAGTTTGATTGGAAAACTGATTTTTAGAGTATCAAAAATTATGTTGTATAGTTGCTATTTTTTAACCCAAATATGCAGTTAATTGTTAACTATTTATACGATTGTTACATTTTTAACAAAAGAGAGCGTGCTTAGTCATGCAGGATTGTCTATGACGTACAACTTAATAGCGACTTTGAAATTTAGTTTCCTGTAGCAATACAAAACATCTAACATAATTACTTACACAATTATTAATATTATGTATAATTAAGAATATGAAATTACCTTTCATCTAAATTATTATTTTTTGTATATTGAAATGTTAAAATTATTTATTTTCATTTAAATAATTTACGTTGGAAATACCAAATATGTTATAGTTTTATATAATCAAGTAATTTCTACAATTACAAAAGTTCCAAACAATGTGAATTAGTGAAATTTTTTCTAACAAGGAAGGTGGAAATCGTTACAGAAAGTTTCAAATGTTATTTAAGTGAATGTGTTACGATGATAGTAGTCATATTACTAGACCAATTCATACGATTGCTTAGTTAACAAACTTTACTCTGTATTAGATAATTTGTTATGCACTATCTCTTTGATGCACTTCGGTTTTTGGTTACATTACCTTGTTTCTGTGGAAAGATAATTTCTTAGATTTCACTGGAGTAATATAATTAATGAAATAACATTTTCGTTAGTTATGTTTATTCGTTAATTTAATAAATAAATTATTTTTAAAAGTATCTTTATACATAATATATATATAATGTTGAATTCAATATTTGGAAATTTAAAGTAACCTGGTCAAAAACCAGTATAAACCATTTTTGTTTAAGTTTTATATTTTGGTTCTCCCTTAAGGTTGAGTTATAAACTTGAGAAATTTAAATTAATGTGTTATTCAGTTGATTTCAAAATGTAATTAGTTCTAAGATTACATATTTTAACTATATATTACGATTAGTTAGCTAAACTAGATAAGTTAGATTATCTTGTGCCTACTAAAGCAATCATGTTTAATTTTGACTTCAAGTAAATTTGTGTCTTATATGTATTGTATTTATATTTTGAGATTAACATAACTTGTAAAACTGCAGCAAAAACTAAAACACTTAATATAAAGGTTAAAAGCAGTTAAACCTTTGCATTCGTAATTGCCTGTATTGAAGCCTGGATCTGACCCTTTGTTGCACCAATCGATCAGCACTACAAACAATTCTAATCAGAAATAACATAAAATGAAAGAAAGATAAATGAAGGTACATCCTTCTATCAACAATCCCTTCTATTGTGAATTTCACCTTCAATCACTTTAGTTAAATTATATTGTCCTTACTAAACCAAAGCTCGAATTAACCATCTAGTAAAACTATATTATATGTCTACTAGTAAAGTTAGGATGTTCCCTTTTAATAGGTTTAGTAGAGGATGAGCTGCCTGCGTAATAGCTGCTCCAAAATTAGTATAGCAAGAAGTTAAGAGGAACCTGCAGAGTATTGGCAAAGTTATATTGCTTGCTTGATGTAAAGTACACGACCTCTACTATCAAACAGTCAAGTAACATTGTTTAATTAGTTTAATAATATTTTAACGTTATATTTGAGAAACACAGGTTTATTTTGAAGTTATCTTACCTTTGAAACGATAGCGTAAAAAATGTTTATCAATAAAAGTTATATTGTTAATATTTTTCTTTTGAGTCGGTTTCCCAACTTTTAGTGCGTTTGTCACAAAGTATTCACTTAGTTGATGAACTGTAACGTTTCATTAAGCTTTACCAGAACTGAACAAGTTCTTATTACCATAATAATATACCAACTTAATCATTGTTATAAAGTATTATTTGATATGTCCTCATGCATCTTCTAGGTATTATTTAATCGAAATTTTTAAAGAAATTAACATGTTTAAAACATTTTAATCGAGCTTTACAAATTAATTGTAAACCGAAATCCACATTGTATAGTAAGAATAATATACTTCTATTACGTATTATTTTATTCTCATTGTTGTATAGATTTGAACTACATACATTTTCATAAATATCTTAAGAAAACTATTGTAGTAGTTTTGTAAGTGTTGTTATTTTTATTATTTTGTGGCTACGTCTTTCAGTTCCACAGGCAGCTACAAAAAACGTCCCCAATATACGTTAATGCCGGCATTTTATGTCCACTCACAAAATGTTACACTACACTGACTTTACGTGTAAAATAAACACCTATTTAAAGTGGTTGAAACTTAAATAAAATTGCATACAGATATATAATGTTTTCACAAATTATAAATATTGTTAATTTAAAATAATGTTATTAATAAATTTACATTAATACATTACATTTTCGATGTGGATATTTTTTCTTCTTAACTAATTTAAAGAATTGAATTATTTTTTATTAATTAAAGTTTTATTTCTAGTGTAAATTATGTATAGCCTTAGATGTTAATAATACTCTGTAAGATTGTGTATAACCAATTGGTTTTCAAATTCTAGAAGAATATCATATAAGTTCATGAGGTTTTCGCACTAACTACCTCATGTTAGTGTTATCATGCACATAACGCCAATAACTGGGTTTGAACAAATATGTTGGAGATTCCCAATTAAAAGTCACGAAAAGTACTGAGCCAACCTACCACGATTAATAAATTATCGGAAAAAATAATTATATAGTTTGGTTTTAAACATTTTAAGACTTTTGCTATAGTAAAAATAAAATTTTTGGATTGATATTAATTATATATGTATTTTGATCCTTTTACACTTTTTTAACCTTAGTATTAAAGTATTAATCTTTATCCATAGTATTTCTTTGGACATTAATGTTTTCAAACCGTTTATATACGGTATGTATATTTATATAGAGTATAAATAAAGACACTTGCTAAAATGTCTTAAAATATACTGTACAAAAACTATTCTAAAATTACGCAAATTTATCAAAACACCGTCTAAAAACAACACGGATGCTCTTTAGGTATGATAAAATGGTCAACGTCCTTTCATATTGGTACTACATAATGGGATTTATATCAGGCAAATATAAATTTGCATAAATCCAATAACCCAGCCGTAATACGTCTTGGCTGAGACATTCAATTACGTTTTATCAGAGATGAAATAGTTTTAGCTGAAACTGCAGAGTGGTTTCACTACATTTATGATTACAGATTTCGCATTGGGAAAAAGAACATTTTCCTATACAATTATCAGTTACTAGGGGAGACCCCTGCGTGCTCCGCACGCCAACCCCCAACGGAACCTTCTAAAAACACATGTTATGTTTTATTTATAATAAAGGTGTATGATTAATAATAACCTCAAAACTAAGATGGTAAATAATGTTAAATGTTCAAATCAAATTATTTCTTATATTTTATAACAGCAGTCATAATAATGATTAAAAGGTCTACACTTTAAAACCCTAACCTAAAAGCTAGAAATACAAAAATAATTGCTTCAAATTTTGAAATAAGCTGTTAATAGAAGTATTGGAGCAAACATCAGCTATATTATCTGTTATTTTATTTATTTTTGCTATGGTAATAAATGTAAATACATGTGTGGTTTATCATTCTATTAATAACCTAAGAACTTTTTCCGACTGAATTTACAAATATTGAAATAAAAAAGGTTTTTATCGAAATGAATTATAGCCTATGTTACGCAGGGATAGTGTAGCTTTTTATTAGTAAAACTATTTTTGCGTAGTTTTTAGTTCACTTGGATCATGTAGTTTTTGACGTACTGGGATACTTTACAAATTAAGTTTCACACTATTCTAATTAAATTTCTGTCAATTAAAATTCCTAGGTGTTAATTTTCTTATTATGTTTTGAGTTTTTGAATTTTGAAGTACAGAACTTAATCTTCCATTCTTCAAGATTAAATATATTGGGAGTAGTAGTTTCAGCTGCTACATTTTTGTAGGTTAAATTTCTTTGGTAAAGTATATTATTTACTGTTGGAACTTGCGTAATCTATTATTCACATCTTTAAACCTATATTGCCCGCCATTTTATAATAGTTATTATTTTAACCTGTGATATAAGCACAATGATTACGGATTTAGTTTTCAGATTCAAACATTTCGAATTAGTGTAATTCTACAAAACGCTAATGGCAAATTATAAATTTTAAATAATTATTTACAATGTTGTATTTCACTTTTTTCTGTTTGAAAATGAAAAGTGGATTTTTTAAAGTATTAAGCAAATTTTAATATTTGTTTACAAAATAAAACAATGAATGGTGGACAATACACACGAACTTTACCAAAACAGTAACAATTGTTAGGATAATTTAAATCTATAAAATGATAGACATTCTAAACGAAAAATAAGTTTCTCTTGAAGACAACATTGCTAGTAAATGAGAAATATATTCTACAAACCAACTATGCTATAATACTACTTAATATACCACTCGATGAGATTCTAGTTCGCAATCTCTGCAATTTAAATTCAATTTCCGTGAAAGACATATTCCTTGTGAAGTCATAAATAAATGTAAACGTGCTCTACTTGATAGACTGACTTTAATATTAATTTATGAAATGAACTTTTATGTAAATAAATGTTTTATTCTGAGACTTTATTATACTTTGACTGGTTTCATGAACAATAATTTAATTCATTCTCTAAATATTAAAACATTAACAAGATCCAAAAATATTATGAAATTAATATTTTTTTAATGTTTTTATCTATGTCAAAATAGTTTGTGTTAATGTGCGTATTAGTTTTATTCTACCATATGTAGTTTTATGTTTTTGTTTTGTCCAAATATTTTTAATTCCAGTGAAATGTAATTAAATACTTAAGTTTTATATTGTAAATTACAAAACATTAAGACAATAGTAGATTATACGTTTTTTTATATAAGTTATATATTATATAGCTAGATTACAGTTAACCTCAGATAGTTAATTAATATTAATATACAAAGAGCAGAGTAGCCTATAGTGCATATATCTCGTAACTAGGATGCAAGCTGTGTTGGAGGTTCTAAATGTAGCCGAATACTTATGCTCTCGAAAGTTGGTGAAGCTGCTTCCTCTAAAGTCTAATTTATATAACAACTCAACCTTTGTAAAAGGATCTTGTGAAAACAATTTGAATTTTTGTTGTTTTCCTCATTACGTGTTTGTTACAAAATCACAAATGGATGTTTTTGTATTTTAACAATGTATGACTTGTTAAAACATTAAAATGTTTAAGTGCAAGTGCAATTAAAATGTTTAATTAATCTTGGTAAATTTCTAAATTAATCATGTTTTTGGGACTGTTTGAAGTTTAACGTATTTTACTTTAACTATGAACAAGTTCATTGATATTCTACACAAAGTTCTTATTTATTAAATGCAATATACACAAGTCCAGTTTAATTATACTATGCATATTTAAAATATCGTTTTAGGAAGTATAATTCTATTACATCAACCAATAATAAAAAAATATAAAATCTCAAATATTGCTCAAAATACTTAAGTCAGTCATATAATTAATTTATTAACTATACAAAACAATATGTATTTACTAATTTGATTGGATATATTATTTATAGTTTTTGCTTTCGTTTTTAAAAGAATAAAACAATTGCTTTTAGATTGTATTTTTTCGTTCTAAATTCAATTGAAACATGTAATTGAGATGTGTGTGATTATTCAGTTGGTACGCTATTTTAGGACAACGATTTCTTTGTGAGAGCACATTTCAGTTGTATTTGTTTTGGTGTAATCATTCAGAAAAAATAAATTTAAGGTTATTGTTAAGATTAAATAAAGTTACAATAATATTTATATACCAATAATACGACACTGAGAACACAAACTTAAAATTATTTAACTGTTTTCTAAATAAAATATCTATGATTTTGTTATGATGGTGTTCCCATATTTCAATGCCCTTTCCCATTCCATACTTGAATGATTATTGATCATTACGTTATAATGGTACTACAGCGTAATCCACACAAATCATGTCTGTCATGCCTTAAAAAGTAATTTTTATTACTATTGTTAAACCCATGCAATTTCTGAGCTTCACAAAGATAATTTTGTGACGAGAAATAAACCTATTCTAAATTTACCAAGTTGGTTGCAAACTTGGATTAAATTTACCAAGTTAATTAATGTAAACAAACATGTATTGCTAAAAAATTTCTTTTTAGCTGTCAGCTGTTTTTTTCAATATGGTAAGCAACTTTTTTTAATAGCAATAAAAATGTACTGATGTTTAGGTAGAATGAATTATTTTAAGATTTTTTATTCAGAGTTCAATATCTGCAACGGTAGCATACAATTTAAAATATATCTTACAGCAACAGAAGTTACAAATAAAAGGTAGAGTTTTTGTAAAACCACGTAAATAAAAGCAACAGAAAATAAAAATATTTAATATAGAGATTTGAATTGAGTTGGCAAACGTTGCAAGCGCTTTGAAATGTTGCCAATTTTAGATGTTTTGCTGGATACAAGTCTATATATATGATTATACAGTCCTGCCATTTATAGGTATATCAATTAATTGTAGAGCTAATGACTTTGATAAAAATACATCAGAATGATAAATTGCCCTATTGTGAAAAAAAAACGCTTTTGGATTTACGGTTGTTTGTGTTGGTAATAACATTTATTAGTTTCAGCTCTATCGTTTGTCGATATCAATGTTAAAATAGGGATGTAATACAAAAATTTAAGAGCCAGAGTGTACATATTGTACGCCAAGGGTAAAATAGTATACGAAGTATGAGCTGTAAATAAAAAAAACTTTTAATATTATTAATCGTTCAGCTTAAATTTAAAATGTATGAACATAATAATAAGGAAGTTAAGAGATGAGTTGACAATTAAAAAAATAAATTAAAACAAATATAACCTTTATTCTCCTACATACATATTCAGCTTTACTTCTGACAAAAACAACTTTTCTATTTTAAAATTGTATAATTAACATTAAATCTCCTGGAATACTTAAAGCATAATGTTCGTAATGTCTGCTGTTGTGAGCTGCAAGGAAACCAAATAATTAATTTGTAGTACAACCAGTAATATATTTATACAAATAAATTTAAAAAAAAATACTTTAAAAAGTACCACGTAATTATACTTTATATATTATTTATATATATATATATATTATAAAATTTACTACATAACTCAAAATTACTTTACTTTACAATTAAATCTATATTAAAATAAGATGGTCGACAAGAGTTACAATTATAAAACAATCTTTTACTTCTGTATTATTACAGGTAATACATAAAATGATATTTCTTTTCAAAGAACAATATTATTTAGATTATGAATACTAAGTTTGATGATAAACAGGTTATTAATTGTTGTTCAATAATTTTAAAACACAAGATCTTAACTCGGTGGGTTGGAGCCGTCTTTTTCCCAAAGTATTTAAAAAGAAAACAAATTTGATTATAGATAACACAATTAAAATATGTACAAAATTAATGAGAGCAAGATTATATGGAATCGTCAAAAAGGTTATTTGGTTAATGGATTTAGTATTATAATGGATCACTGAATTTACGATAATTTAAAGTTCAAAGGTTCTTGGTAAATCTATATGCATAACGTATGTATATATTATTATTCACAGTTTAGTTCAAATAGATAAGTTATCCCTCTAAAAGGTAACTGGTTTGGTGTTGGATCTTAAAATAGACTAGGCCTAGTTAATTGGAAAGTTCTCACCCAATTGGTTGTTTGTTCTTGTAGATTAGAATTTCATAGTAATTGTTATAAAGGAAAAACACTGAACTTCATAAGCTTCATATTTATTCAAATACCGATTCTTTTCTTTAAATTTCAACAGCCAAAATTGTATCAACTGCACTATTCAGTGGCCAACTTAACAATATATATATATAAATGTATATATATTCACTTTTAGATTTAACTTATTTTTTTTTATAATGACAAAATACATAAATTTTTAGTGAAACAAGTAAGTTATATTCAATAATTATTATTAATCGGTAAAACATAGTACTTTGTATTAATTTGTAAACAAATAATCATTTATAAAATTTGGATAAAGTTAGTGGATTTCTTTGACATAAGACTACAGCCATCAATGGTTATCTCTAAAAACTTAATAGAAAACAAATCTGAAAATAGATCATTAAAACTACGAGTACTATACAAATATTGTTGTTAACCATGAAAAAGAAATGTTCAGGTTCTAAGAAAAATAAAATAAGTGTAAGGGAGTTTAGTCTTGCTGTCAGTTCTGTCAGACGGGGTTTCTAAAAGGAAGATAAATATTTTCCTTCGCAAGTTTAACGAAAAATGTGGAGTCTATTGGTTATAGTATTTTTTATCTGTATTTAATTTGTACATTTAGACTTCTTTTAATACTTTAACGGTAGGAAAGCTAAATTCAAAAAGAAACACTTTTTAAATATTTATTCCATGAGACTAGATTAATAATGTTCAGCCTGTCATGGTGCGTAAGCATGAACTGGAAGCTCCCATTCAATAAAAGTTTTTCAATAAAGTTGTTTTGCGGTTGTGAAGCAAATGAAGAGGCTGAAAAGAAAAAAAGACATTCTGTTCGGGGTAAAATGTATCAAGTTGAAACAGTTGCGTTCAACAATCTATATTCTGAAGATAGCTCAGACTCGTTTAGATGATGTAGCAATAAAAGCTATTATTGTACTCTTTTAGTATGAATATTATTTAGTTGCTGCTGAGGATAAGCACCATAATAATTGTTATAATTCCTTTTTAGACCTACCACGGGGAGTAAAATAAGTCGTCTTGAAGATTACTTTGGCAATGGAAGAAATATTTTCATACGTTGAAAAAGTGATGATTGTCAGTTTTCATTATAAGAATTAAAACATAATTGCAAAAATCCAGCTATGGAACAATTAAGACAAAATAGAACAATTAGGACAAAATTAAAGTTAACGTATGGTAAAAAAGTTATTATAATTATTGAGAAACAAGGTAGTTCAACATTTATCTACTTTATTGACACTCAAGAGAATATCCTCAACAAAGCTTAGTATGAACAATAGAAAACACTACGAAAAAGAAGAACGATTTAGAGATGTTATTCAATCTACAGTATTCGCCAATTATATTATGTGCATATTATGTAGAATACTACTTCTCCAATTTTTAGAATCGTGATATCACCGGAATACGCAGGAAAAAGTGTTAGACAAATTTTTGTAGAAAATTGCATGTTCTACAACTTGTGTGTGACATAACACATAACTTTTATTATAACACTTATCGTCTACGGGAAAAATTTTGAATAAAATTTTTAGCAGACGTAGGATCAGTGGCTACTTTTGATACTTCGGAACACATCTCTTAGGATAAAAAAAAGGTTAGACCCATATAGTTTTTTTCGTTTGAAAGTATAAAAGTATAAGTCTTTGCCTAGATCCTAACATGAGTTTTTTTAATATTTCAGCATAAAACCAGTTTTTCAGATATTTTTGTTGTTTTGTAGACTAAAACTATGTTTAAAAATATTTTTTATTTAGGAAGTATAAAAAATTTTTTAATGCCTAATCGTATAAACTAATATTTAATGTTAATGCCATGAAAAAATTGCATTACCATACTTCCAGTATTTTTGAGAAATCTATTCTAAAATTTGAAAAATTAAAGTTTTGGGAAATCAAGAAATGGTTTTAATTAGTATCCATGTTAGTATACATTATTATCCATGATATGGTAGATACTTTCAATGGTATTGTTTGAAAATATTGTTCTTCATTGTTTCATAAGTAAATTGTAGGAATAAAGTATAGTATATTATTATATATTATATTGTTTGTGATTTCAATGGTTACGCAGTGCAAAGTAAAAAAGTTAAATTCACAAAAAAATGTTCGTGTTGATTTCTTTTTTAATTTTAGATATATATACATCTTATTAAAAATATATTCAAAATATTCCGAGCCAGAGACCTGGTAACCAGTCATATCACGTCATATGAGCTTGGAAGCTAGCTAACTACCGTTTGTTTGTCCTCCTACCCTTAAACTACAAATATGAAAATCTACCTGGTGTCTAGCCGAGATATGAACCCGGTATATTCTGATCAGGAATATACCACGCTATCCATTCGGTCAAGGCTTGCATTAAAAACATCTGTTAAATTAACAGCACTTTATTTGCTTTACTATCTCTACGAGTATTACACGTAGAAGTAAATGTAACTTCATCAGCCCCATCTAGAAGTTTCTTTGATTGTTTTTAAGCTTGAATATATTTAATATGTTTAAGCTTCTCTTCTCGCTGTTATATTCTATACTGCAATACAACCCAATATTTGAACAGATCATGAATGTTTTTTTTATTTCCCCATTTTTTGTGTTTAGTTCTAATATGTAGTACTTATAATATCTTATATTACGTGAGATAAAAAATAACTATACGGTATTTCTTTACTGAAAACTAAACAGAAGTAAATATATATTGAAGGATATCTCCAGAAATACTTGTCGCCTTCCTGATATTTTTTATTTTTTTATTTATCGATTCAAGAATGCGTTCTTCTCATATGTTTAACACATGCGTAAAATAATTTTGCGCAACTTTGGTCTATATTTTGTTATTGCTGTTGTACTGTTTTCAGACACAACAAACAAAGCGTGGTTGCCTCTCTTTTCCTCTCCTCCGAGACACATTTCAAGATTGACGTTTCTGTATATAGTCTTCTCTTAAAACGGAATAAAATAGTGTCAGGATGGCAGAAATAAGTGTTCAGACGTCTAGAAATGTAAAATAAGGAGATAAGTGCTTAGCCTCGCTGCCAGTTCTGTCCACTTTTTTCATGGGAAGAGATGAATATTTTTGATCTTCCGATGGAATGCTTAAACTTATATTATTTAGTTTCAAACTACATTTATGTTTAGTTCTTATTCTTTGCGTTTATTGCTTTCATTATTTTCTATCTGACGTATGAGTAAATTATTTTGTCTTCTTTTTGTTTGTTCGAGGACTGTGTGAGAATATTTCGTGTTGATTGTTTTTTGTATTTTATCACTGTCATACTAATACCACTGATATTTTACGTGATTGAGTTAAAGAGGCAAACTATTATCACTCATTGCATCTGTGGTGCACAGAAGTTGAAATATTATAAAATAATTTAGAATTAATTACATTGAATTTCAAAAAATCATATACTTAATTCTGTTTTAAAAACCTCTACTATTCATCTTCGAGAGTTTATAAGAAAGTATAAGTAATATCTATATTATTTTAATAACTTGCATATAAATGGAATTAGAAGAATTTACTGGATATTTACAGTAAGATAACTACGAATAGTAATAGTAAACTACTAGTCTTATTATTACCCCTTCTGGGAACTATTTAGGCTATTATGTTTCGTTCCTCTTGTATAACTGTATTTTACGCCAAGAAATGTACATGAAGTAGGACACGCTAAAGACGATCTTCACTAAGGCACATTCAACTCTTTAAGTTCTAATTTGAACGAAATACGCATTTTCTTAGCTCGTCTCTAAAATATGAACTTCCACAAACTATAAACTTGTTACCCACTCATCAAAACATTAAAACACTTCCTGATAGTTTATTGAGATTTATATTTTCTGCTTAGGCATATTCTACTGTACAAAGTTATTCACATTGTTTTAACAAACCTATGCTTATATTTATACACTTCATATATCTTTACATAATAGTGAAATAATTATTGATGTAAATAACAATGTGCCATTTTACCAATATGAATTGAATTATTTTATAAGCTCTTCTGTTAAAATATATAAACAGAAAGAAAAAATAACAAGAGTTTTAAAATCCTGTTTTGAGAGGAATCTTTATGACAATTTGTTTTGTTGATTTCTGGTAATTAATAGTGGCTATGAAAGATATAACTGTGTACTTTAAACTCATCCGAAACATTTGATAGGCCTGTCTTTGTACCAAGTTTGTTTTAAGTGACTAAATATAATAGTGCAACCCAAAGTACAAGTTAGAGTAATATAATTCCCTGTCCATTTGTAAATATAGGATCGTTGTTTCTAACAAAAAACTATTTTTAGAATAACATTTTGAAATTATGGGCTGAATTAATTGTTCCTTGAAAAATGAGAAACTATTATATATAAAAAATATCCAACAGTACATCTATGAGTTTCTCAACATGTTCCTTTAAGTCATGTTCACTTGTACCAAGAAAATAATACTCTCAAGGTGGTAATTTCAATGCAGAATTAAGATCTCCAAAACCTGGTAAACCAAGTAGAAATAAGATTTTATTTTATTAAATATAACATATTTTTTAAATCTATGAAATATACGGTATGCAAGATCCCTCTCACTGAAACTCTTATCACAATATCTCCGGATAAACCAAACTGATTACCCAGAAATTTTGCTAAAAGATTGATTTTATCCCATACTTAGGTTCTCAATACGATAATGGTCTAAAATCACTTTTTTTAAGGCGGATTAAGCATCCTCATAGGCTAGCTCCTCTATGCAGGATACTTGGTATTTCAGCGTCTCAATATTAAAAAAAATCTCACGAAAAAATCATCTATATGTATATATATAATGTACATAAGTTAAGTTTAGGCAAGAAGCTCACAAAGAAAAAGTTTTGTGAAATTTAAAAACTTGTTGGTTCCCCCTCTCAACTGATGGTTCGTATACCTTTTCTTCAGAAACTATTTTTTTTAAAATTTAACCACATTTTACAATTTTTGTAGAGGACGTCATCCTATTTTGAAAAGTGTCTCATAGGTGACCCAACCCTTGGCTCCAAACAGTGTGATTATTATTATTTTACAAAAACTTTTTATATTATATTTAAAACAAATAGTTATTACCAGAATGTATTTGATTGAGATTTAAGTTAAATAAAAGTGTAAAAAGAAGTGCATGATATCCCATTAACCAACTTATTTCGTTTTTAATTGTACCTTTTTTACAAAATCTGACCACCTACAGTCAACAACATGTATATATCAATTTTAAACGCAAATTGATAAGATTCAAGATTCTAGCACGCATTCTCAGCATTTAAAATAAATACACTACATTTAATTTAATTCATCCATGGTTTTGAACTATTAATTTTAACTAAAAGGTTTATATTAAATATTACTAGAAATAGTCAAAATGAATGAAATGCATTAACTTATTTCGCCTATTATTCGTAACTTAGTTAATCGGCTAAAAGTGTACAAACTTTCATATAAAATGTAATTAGAAAAGTTTTACGTTTCGTATTAAGAAGTTTGTTGAGCATTTGACTACATCCATGAACAGGTTAAAAAGAAATTTGTTCTAAAGTTGAGTTAATAAAATGTTAAAGTGGGTGATTGAGAAACTTTCAATATCAATAACTCTATTCGAACTTCCAGATATAGTATTAATAGAAAATAAATAAATAAAGTTAAATAAATATTGCATGGAATTCTCCAGACATGATCTTTACGAGTTTCTTTTACATCAGCAGGAGTGAGTACTGACTACAGACAAAGAGGTTTAATTTAAACAAGTGTAAAACGAATTAAAATATAATCTTGATATTGTCCTTGCAGATGGAGAGGAACCTAATTGATAGTAAGAAAACACATGGGTACTTGCATTGGCAGTGTTAAAAGTTTTGACTTTGTGAGTAATTTGCATTTTGTAATATTTGTTGTCTCGTGTTTCCGTCGATAATCATAATGTTAAAGTTTGATCATTATTTTTAAAACGACGGGTGGCTTATAATAATACACAAATATTTAACGATTTAATAATTTAATGTTTACAACTATACTTACAGTAATTTGTTGAATGAATGTTGTAGGCCAACACGTTTTTGTATGGGATATACAAAGTAAAAATTCTTACAATGAATGTCTTCAGTATTAGTGATTATAAAATATACCAGGGAAAAGTATTTAATTCGTCTATAGGCCTACACACGACTATATTATATTCCAATAGTTGGTAAATCTTTTATAATAAAAGATTTGTAATAAAAAGGAAAAAAAAATACTTATTTTTATAAAAATTTTAAACTGTACTGTTGCTTTTAATTTGTTTATTTGAAAGTCAAAGTAACATTATATCCATAATATCAATAATCTGGCATAGGATAAAAAACATTAAGATATTGTTTCAAGTAAAAATATCATGTATTAAATTGTACACAAGAATAATTTCAAAACAACTATTAATAAAACGTGGAAATGTGTATCCAATGAGTTAAAATATTGTTATTATTCTACTAGTTTCTAAGGATTCATATTAGTAAATGCTATAACACAAGTAGAGAAAATATTTAGAAAAAATATTATTATTATTCCACTAGTTTCTAAAGATGCATAGTCTACAGAACATAGAGGTAATATTTGATATTTTCATCAATTATTAGTTTACTTATTCGAAAGTCAAAATGGTTTTATATTTCTATGATCAAATATATTACTATTATGGGTTCAGGATGTTCTCTGTAAATCTGTGAAACAAACTGATTAAGATTCCAATAAGAAAAGCTCAAAGTATAAAATGATTGGAAATATTGTAAGATTTGTTTAACATTTATTTTTAATTTTTCCTTTGTAAAAAAATCCATTAACTTAAATATTAATTTCAATAAGCAGAAACAAACTTAAATAGTAGAAATTAGTTAAAAAAGAAATTAAAGTTTTCCAATCTGTTTTTTTTAAACATTGATTATTAACGTTATAAAAATTAAAACATTAAATTTAAATTTCGTACATAAAATTCATACATTGAATGATTCTTAACAAAAATTTCAAAGAAATATAGGCCTAATACACGTGTAATCGAAAGTTTGTTCTCTCAATCTAGTTATTCTAGCTTGTAAGTAATCGGAAATGGAAGTTTTAAATGTATGCTAACTGCGTATAGTAAACAATATCGGCTACAGTGTTATTACGACAGTTTGCTATACAACTAAAAGTAACACATTGCTTTTTGTCTAATTGACATACTTAAATTTTCATCTTCACAAAACACACAACAACAAATAAACCGTTTCTTATCTGTAATTGTATATTTACACTTCAATGCTTGATTAAATTTAAAACAATGTCACCAAATAGTTATTGTGCAATAAAGGCTTCTATTGGCAAGCACTTTATAATTACTTTGTTATCCTGATTAAAGCAAGTAATCTTGTTCGTGTGATTTGCCAAGCTTCACATAATGTGAAATATATGTTTTTATTTATTTTAATAATTATATCTTCGCTGTTTTCAGAATAATGTAGAATACATTATTACTATGTTCACAATTAATTGCCATTTACTTTTAAAATTAATTTTTTATTCAGTTTTAGATTTAGTTATAGTGTATTAAATATTACTTTTTTTATAAAGTTATCGTAGTACATTTTTGTTTAATTGTTTTTAGATTTGAGTAATAACATTTTTAATCTATAAAAATAATTCAAAATTAAAAGTATGAATCCATATTCCCTATCTTTATTTTTAGTTTAATGGGTGGTGTAGTTCAAAATATATTAAAAAGTAGTTTTCAGAGAATAGTTTTAATTAAAAGTTTTTTATTTTTAGCTGTAGGATATTTATGGTTCTGTACAAATTTTTGACCATAGTTGGAATAGGCTTATATAATTTAGAGCTTTGTTGAAAGTCTGAATAAAATTTGTAAAAGCTTAAAAGCAATAGACATTAAAAACAAAACATAAACAAAATAAAATCGTGTGAGAATCAATCTATGAAGGTTTGCAGTAGTATATTTAAGTTTTACTGATATTTAAACGTTTTATATTTTAATATATTAAACATTTTTAATTAGATCATAAATGTATAGGTTATAACTGTATTTCCATTAGACTAATTAAGTTTGTTATACCGATTTGGTGGTATTAGAATACAAAATATTAACCTTATCTGAGTTATAAGATCTTATTTTATACTTTAAATGAATACAAAGCATATAATTAAATTAAAACAATAATAATAACAATAAAATACTTTCAATCCGAAAGTAAAATATTTAGATGAATTCATTACTCTTCAAATATAATGCCTTTATCATCATCTTTGTCTTTGGAATATAATATAACAAATTGTATAAACTTAATGACAAAATAACGTGTTATTTTAAAATATGATTAGAACAATTTAAAGTATAAAATAATTAAACCACGCAGCTGAACCGCTGTCGTAAGTTGAGCAAATTTCCAAAATTAAGTTTATATGTTTTAGGGTTTTAACAAACTATTTGGGAAATTTTTCTACTCAAATGTGTGGTCGAAATATATTAGTAGAGTTTGTTTGCACCTAAGCCCCCAGGACTCAAGCGCTCCTTCGTTCCACCTGCAGCGGAAGAACTTACGTGGATTTGAACCGGGTATTTTACGTTTTGCTTGATTTTGGGGGAACCAAGCAAGCTTTAAGATCGTGTAAAAAAACAAAATGTGCAGAATAGTAGCTTAAATTTTATGTTATTTAGATAAAACCATAAAAAAGTTTCATTCTCGTACGAAAAGTCTAAAAAAATAGTTACTCTGGTCAAAAAACCTGCTTAAGGTTGTTGGATTTTTTGGCTAACGAACTAGTCCGAGCGATATAGGCAACCAACGTGTGTACCAAATTTGGACCAAATCGGACTTAAACGTTAGATTGTGAACACATATATACATATATACATACAATTTCTAATGACCCCCTCAAAACGTGTTCTGTGGACCATGGTCGGTGCTCATTTACTACTCCCGACCTTAGGTCTTACCACAAGCTTCATTGCAATAGCTCATCTTTGGAATGGAAATTCGCTAATAACACTGTTCATTTGTCAAAAGTTAGATACAAATACACTTACAAAAGTTACATCGAGATAATTATTTATCTAATGCAACCCTGATGTACATTTCGCTAACCATGTTCGGAGGACTCTATTTTACATACATTTTCGTATTTAAACTAAACTATACTGTGTAAGGCACTACCTCAAACGTATGGCCTCTTACTGTTAAGTCCTTGAGAAAAAAACATAACAACATAACCTGTGGCTAACGGTACCTGTATTAATAGGAGTGTAAATAGGGATTATTCGATTCAAAAATAAAGACATTAATGTAAAATTTTAAATATAACAAATTAAAATTGAGTACAATTTTCAATAAAAAAAGTGAATAATATATTTAAAACTTAAAAATTTCTTATTGTAGTAACTAAGTAACTAAAACATATAATGTAAATTTATCTTTCAATTGTATCAGTGAAGAACACTAAAAATATACTTTAAATAAGTTGTCTTACAATGTACAAAAGTTGTAAATATCAATCAATAACAGTGTATTATATTATGATTATCCTAAACGAATTGAAGCCTTACTAAAAATGTCTAACGTATTAAAATATAGGTTATTAATTTTAATAGTAATTTCAAGTGTTTTAAATTTGTCAACCGTTTTAATTAATAATCTTTGGAATTTCCAAGGAGTATAAGATACAAATACATTTGTTTTAATTATACTTTTTTAAACTGAACCACTTATAAGAAACATTAAAATTTATATTCAAACTAGTAATTAAAAAAAAAACATTTAGTGACAAGAACATACCATATCAAAATAATTAAACTAATTAAATTAAAAATGTATAATTTTTTATATTCTTAGCTTTGACATTATTGTTATTTTTAAACAGTAGATATTATGTAATGTAAGTTTTAAATATAATTTTAGTAAAATAATCTAAACTAATTATATTTGGTAATAGCAATTATTTAGTAATAGAGCAATGAAAGCATCATATACATAGTGTTCATAACGTCCCTTTAACCCCTCCCCCATTATTTTGTTACTGAAAATAAGTTAACAAAACTTTGTATATATCTTGTGTTGCATAACAGGACATTTTTTTTGACATATCTGACCCTTTATGATTTTGGGGGACTTAGGCTAAAAGGGATTTACAATTTCAAATATAAAGGTATTTGATGTAATACACCATTGAAAAGCTTATTAAAAGAGAAATAGAATGGCCCAAACTTGAGCTTAGTATCTTAATTCGTTTCAAAGTAATGTCAAATAAAAGTTCTGAAAAATTATATTTTTATTACATGACCTATCTTGACATTTGAAATTGTTAACCCCCTACGACCCTCAAGCTCCCCAAAATCATAGAGGTGAGATAGGTCAAAAAAATTCCTGTTATTCAACACAAGATGTATACAAAGTTTTGTTAACTTATTTTCTTTAACAAAAATAACAAAGGGGGTATAGGGACTTTATGAACAGTCTGTATATATATTGTACAAAGAAAATTGAAAAATTAGATATTATACAATATATAATAAATTGATCACTAAGAACAACACATAAAGCCAAACAGATTTTAAAGATGGTTCAGCGCTAATGTGTCCATTAAATAATGAAAACAGTGTTTGGTTTCCCTACTGTGAAATTGTCAAGAGAAAGAATGGTTTGAACAATACATAAATAGACTGAAAACCACTGGGAACTCTGTTATAGCCTTTTGTTTCGAAAATATTAAAACAAAAGACATTTGTTAGCAACAGATAAAACACAATAAACAATGGTTATTTATCGTACTTATTCGTTCACTTTCAGATGATTTACAACTTTACTTTTCAAACTGAATTTAGTTTATAATTATTTACTATCATAGTCTATATATAAAATACAACATTACATTAAATTACAATGCATGTGTTTTTATATTCTGTTCATTTTATGTAACACAACATAGAACATCACAAAACAATTACAAATTAATAAATCTATACGTATAATGACGTCATTATTATTAAGAGTAAAACTGCCAACGTTACACAGTTTTCTGTGTAGTAATAATTTGTATAACCTTACCACAATTATTACATCTACTAGTAAACCCCCGTGAAAAATCACCGGGGATTAATTAGATACACATCAGAAAAACATCGTTTTTATACAAAATAGTATTTAAAAACACACTTTATCTAGGCCAACCTAACTATGCTGGCGGGGGTTTTTAATTCGGTAAAAATGTGTACAATAATAAGGATTATACAACTGTAGGCCTATTTGTTAAACATTTTTATTTGCATATGTTATTATATATTTAAAGAAAGATAAAATTGCTATCTTTTAATTGCTTTTTATTTTATATTGATAGATAAAATAATTTAGAAGTTATTAATACTATAGTGAAGAAATTAATAATCGAATATGTTAAAATGTTATACGAAGATGTACGAATGTTACTGAAGTTTACACGATTATTTATCTTCTTTAAATTTGTATAAACACATATATTGATGATTAAAGGTTGTATTTATATACAGTTTATAACCACAAAGCAAATATTATAACGTATATTATGGCATACATTAGTTCTATAACTCCTATTTAAAAAAATCAACTTCTCAAGAAATTATAACGATCGAAGTTGTATAGATTATAACCCCAAAATATAATCTACACTGGGTTTGTTTAAGTTTCACTTAAGATGAAATCAGCTGTTATATTATATGTTACTTACATACGTACGTGCGTACGGACGTACACTCGCTTTTATAGGAGTTGATACGAATTGAGCAATTATGTTATGTAAAACTGTTCGTGATAACTCGCGTTTAGTGTATTGTTACAGTATTATTTTTATATAACACATTTTTTAAATCATTAATCTAAGTTATAAACACACCATTTTAGAAATGTTAATAAGGAAAGTGTTTTAGGTTTAACTGCTTTGAATTTTGAATTTGTATTTGAGGAACTGTTGGCAACGATACACAAACTGATGTAACACTGGGTAATCACTGCTGTCAGTAGTTATGATACCAAAGTGTAAATATTAAGTGTAGGCCTAACCAGTTTCTTTTTCTTTTATGACCTTCAAGTTAAGTTCTGTGTTTTATGTGCATCACTTAAATTCAAATAATGATTATGGCCTAAGAATTGTGATTTAACATTTATTTGTAGTTCAAGTTTGTAATCATGTTTATAGAAAAATGTTACAGTTTATACAATTAAATCGAACTAATTTATATTTGGACTACAAGTTTATCTAAACTTGGTAAAGTAGCTTGATTGTTCCAAATTTAATATAGTTTATTTGAACGTACTCTGTTTATCTGGTTGCTAAAATATTGACATAAAGACGATGTTGTGTGATTTGTATTATTATTTTACGTGAAGTACTAAGCAGAGATATTGTTTTGTTAAACATTAACATTTCTATTTAATGTAACAATGTTTTCAAATTTTGATCTGATAGATGTTTGGTTACTGTTTAGACTACTCTAATACACGATGCTAATTATAAATTGATTGGTGTTACTTTGTTTTGTTGTTGTTATATGTATACAAAGATGATTAAATAATACTGGTGTATATAGTGGATTTTAAGATAATGTTACGTTGCTAGATAACAGCTTGTGTTGAACTGCTGACATACATTATTGCTATGCTTATCTTTCATTGTGTTTTTTAAAAGAAAAATATACATTTGTTTACATTTAATTATAATATGATTGAATATGTAAAGATTTAATGGAATGCAAAGTACCATACAATTTAATATAGTAAAATGTGTATTATTTTATAAGTATGCATTATTCACTGTACTGTAATAAGTAGTATAACTAAACGAAACCTGGAAACAAAATATAGGTTTGATTTAAGTTTTAGAGCTCAATAAAAATTGTGTAAGCGTAGATATAATCGACTAATTATTAGTTTCTCACTATTATAAGCTGGATGGAATATGGTTTAGCTTTTTTAACGCCATACTTTTATAAATATTGCATTTTTTAGGAATATTTTAGGAATACAAGTAAAAGTGTACCATTTAAAATATATGTAAATAACTGTTCATGGAATATTTAAACAATAAATGATTAGGTGCTGTTAATTATATTTTGTTTGTAAATCTTTTACATACAAATGCATGCTTCTATGAAAATAACCACAAAGTGTTTGTGTTGTGAGATTTTTAAGTGTAAATTGCCTAAAATAGTTTCTTACCAGGTGGTTATAATCAAAATTGTTGTTACAATTCCTTGCTAAAGGGAAATTGGTTAACATTATCTATAAACAACAGATTCTAAAAATAACTTAACATATTATAATAATGAAATAACCAATAGAAATAAAATGAACAAGATATAACATTCAGTCTGATAACCTCATTGTCACTTTGTTCACATCGTTGATCACATATCTCACAATAAAATACTGTGATGATATAGGACCGGCCAATATGCAATATATCCATAACATTCTTTGCAGGTGTAATTCTCAATTATTATAATTTTATAATTTATTAACAATTTATTTCTGTCCCAGCTGCTTGGCAGCTTACTTTACCAAGTATGTTGGTTTAGAAATTGTAGTGATGGGAACTTTTATTTGGCAATACATTTATCTTTTTTACTGCTGTGATAAAAATGTAAAATATTTGTGTGGGTTTCCGTTGGTCCTGGTAGATTTCAGTTTATGGACTGTTTTGGTTTAGAAAGTTTTGGTTGTTTCTGTAGAAGTATTGCCTACATTTTCGCAGTAGCTAAAAGGATGAGTAGCCCTTGTCCTAAAATACCCCTAACATAAAAATGAGAAAAATCAATTTTTTCAAAGCAGAAAACTTGTTGTAAATACCGCTTAGAAGCAGTCATTAACTCTCACACCACAAGGTAAAATAAAGTCTCATTTACCACAAGGTGGGGTGTATCCACACTAGTCCACACCCCAGTCGTTTTGAAACACATTTCGAATGATTTATGGTATCCTATTGGTTCTAAAGTATTTAACAACATTATACAATTATTCAAAGAACTTTTTAAATCATTTCCTGCTAAATTATAATGAGAAAATTCCATTTCTTTGATTTTTTTCACTTTTAGGAAACATAAAGGCTATTTACATAGACTCTAACGCATAATACATTTCATAAAGTATAATAAATTTATGAATTATATCCTCTATAAAAGTGGCATCACCTGTATTTTTTAGTCGGAGGTCCCTTTATTATTGAGGTTGCTTGCTGTTCAGAAGCTGATACGCCTAAAACCATCCGGATACCGTCCCTGAGTGCTCTGGAAATTTTCTGGTTGCACATCCTTTGTTTCATGAAGGGCTCAGTTAGTTGGAAAGCAAGGGTTATCAAGTAACATTTCCCAAAATGAAATTCCGCTCTACTTCCGAAAACGTTGATAGATAATCGTACTCGTTATCTTCTGGAAGAACGAAAATCTCGAAATGTTCATGGCCAACATCAAGCAAGAGAGCATCTTCATCCTCACTCTCCTCCCCTTCAACTGAAATTGGATCTCCCTCTCTTTGTTCTCTACTTAGGCGTTCTAGTTCAACCAAGATATCTCTTGACGATGAAATAAGATTTGTTTTGCTGCCATCTGCAGAAAAAAACGAGAAAATCCAACCTAAAAACGAGGTAGAAACATCATGATATAAAGTCCAAAGTGAAAATAAAACAAACATAGATAAAACTCTTGTTTGTAACACCAAACCTATAAAAGACCTATTGAACCGGAAATTTAAAAATGTAACATGAACAACAAGGTGGGGTGCGAGGGCACCCCCAGTATGTTATTTCTTGAAAAAGTTGTTGAATGAAGAGGTTACTTACATTCCAGCGTTATGTATGCGTTCCCACGTGCAGAGGACAACTGAAGATGAGGCTATTGAGGTGCCTGACGCCCTGAGACGCTCTAGGTCTAGCACATGGGCGAAAATAATGCCTTGGGGTGGCTGAACCTTGTGGGGTACCTTGTGATGTGAGGGTTAATATATTTGGAAACAATATTAAACAAAAGTTTAGTGGTAAAGAGTGAGATATAAGAGCAGATTTTTGTATCAACACTAAAAATTATCAGGAAATTAAGATGTGATTTTTTAACGCTAAAACTATTTAAATGTAAAAAAAAATTAACTGGGTGTGCTTAAGACCACACGTTGGAAGTGATAACTTCTATGACTACGGTGATTTTTAACTCGGTAAATGTGTACAATATTATAAGGATTATAAAACTGTAGGCCTATTTGTTCAAATTGTTTATTTATATCCGTTATTTTATATTTAAAGAAAGGTAAAAATATTATCTTTTAGTTACCTTTTATTTCATATTGATAGACCAAATGATTTAGAAGTTGTTAATATTACAGTAAAGAAATTAATAATCAAATATGTTATACAAAGATGTACGAATGTTTGCGAAGTTAAACAGTAGGTATCCTTCTTTAAATTTGTATAAACGAATATATTGATGATCAAAGGTTAGTTTAATATACAGTTTATAACCCAAAGCAAATCTTATAACGTGTAGAAGCCCATATAACTTATAGTTATAGAAGCCTACATTAGTTGTATAACTAATATATAAGAAAATTAACATCACAAGAAATTTTAATGGTTGAAGTTGTAAACATAACCCCAAAATATAATCTACGTTGGGTTTTGTTTAAGAATTACAGATGATGGGCGAAATCAGCCGTTATATTATATTAACTAATTCTTATGTGTTAATTTGATTGCTATGCTAATAAATGTAAATAATGTATTAATAATATTCCCTCTCCACGATCTGACTTGTGTCTAAACAAAAGCGTGACACGAGATCTCGCGAGAAATCTAGCGTGATGCGAGATCTCGCGGGAAATCTGGCGTAATGCAAGATCTCGCGAGAAATCTGGCGTGACGCGAGATCTCGCGGGAAATCTGGCGAGATGCAAGATCTCGCGAGAAATCTGGCGTGACGCGAGATTTCGAAAACATAGCCAACGGGCCAATAGAAGTTATCACTTCAAAAAGTCATTTTGTGGATATAATATCTCTTCTAAATTATTTGTAAATTTGATTATTTCACACAATAACTTGAGGCAAAACCATGTAGATTGTATAATAAAGTAAATGTAAAGTACAAGATCCTCTTCCAAATAATTGTACTACCAATTTAAATTGCATATGTGGATAGTTACATTGTGGATATGATGGATGGGGTGTCAGCATTACTTTCAAAGCTATTGAAATTTTCTTGTAAAGCTGCTTCGTCATTATCATAAACTTAAGTATTGAGTCGGGTAAGTTTCCAGAAGCATTTATACTAGGAAAGGTTGTTCCTTTATACAAGGCTAGGTATTTGGCGAATTTCGGTAATTTTCGTCTTACCTCTATGCTGAGCTGGTTTTCTAAAATAATTGAAAACATTGTAAAATCTCAATTTGTGTCATACTTAAATGCTAAAAATCTTTTGTCTTTGTGACAAAGACTGTTTTAATATATTTAATATTAATTTTTTTTTGTAAAAACTCTTTTTTTACCTTTTACTTAACAATGTTCAGTCATATACATTTTAAACGACATTCTCAAGCAGTGGGCATAAGAACAAATAGGCTTGACTAATTCATACTGTATCCACGACTTATTCATATTACGTATCACAGATGATTTTCCGCAATATTCCAAGAAACCTGAGGCTATTTAAAAATTATGAAGTTAAGTTAAAAATAAGAAGTAAGTTATTTTACGGTTGGAGGACGTAGGGAGGGATTATTGTGAGTCCGTCATTTTTCTGAAGTAAAGTTATGTTTATATCCTTTTATCTTTTAATTTTTTTATGTGGCGTTCTACTTCTGATTCTTTGTAAGAGTATTTTTGTGTGGGCACTGGCAGTGACGTTATTGTTCTAGTGCTGATCTTATTTATAACTTTTGTTCATAAATTGTGTTTTTGATTTTTTCTCTCTTCTTTTTCCATAATAATAATTGTTATACATTTAGCTTGTACACGGCTTCGTGTCTATGTGGACACTAATCCATAGATGTATATTTTGTTTAATAAATTGTATGTACAATTTGATTTCTGGAATAAATAAATAATAAATAGTTTGAATGACAAATAGTATGTAATATATTAAGTGTTGGTATTACCACAATCTACAGCTGACCATAAAAAAGTAACTCTTTTAAACTCGAGTTGTCAACAAAACTATATTGTTGTATTTTATTATACAGTCTTATGAGTCAAGGAATCTTATAATATTTTAATTAGGCATCACATTTTAATAACGAAGATTAATGTTAATTATGGTTCAGTCTGTTACAGTTTTTTACAAACTTGATTTATTTATACAACGTTTTCTTTTGTAGCTTCAGATAATCAGACATTTACTTTATTATCTGGTTGAATCATGTTACAGTTAATAAAGTTATGACATATTTTATTGCATAATTTAATTACATTTAGACTAGAAAAAATATATAACATATGTCTAACACCAATATTATCAATAATTTAATAAACATCTTTCAATTATATAAAAAATTTAGCTTTTTAACCAAGTCGAATAGATTAGGCGAATTATTACTTTAAATTGGTGTTTCTGTATTTTTTATGTTGCAATAAAGCACATATTGTTCGAACTCAGTCTATCTTTGTACAAAAAACCACAGCTGGACTTTATTGTTTTCGATATGGGTCGCAATATCCTGATGTCAACATGGAACAGTTCGTTCCTAGAACTCAATACTTGTTTGACTTTAATTGCACATATTCTGTCAATAGGTCTTTGTAGTTTATTCTCTCGCTTGTATATAACAAGAAAACGATATTTATAAAGATATAAATGCTATAAAAATTATCACGTCCTATCAATAATAAGCTTCTATTTAATGATAGGATTAATAAAAAATATAGAATACCTATTATAATATACAAATGAATTTATAAACACAAATGTCACAAATGCAATAATTCAAAATATCTTAGCAAGCAATTAAATATTTTTACACAATAAGTGTTCAACGATGTATCATGATAAAAGATTTAATTCAGAAAAAATCTAAATGCAGCTCACTAAAATTAAAATCCTTATATTCTGACAGTTTTATACTGGCATTGAAAGTCCATTATTTTTGTCCTGCAATTCTTCTGTCCAATTCACGGTTTCAAACCCAACTCCTCAAGTATACTGTTCCATAAACGCATTTCTTTTCGCTCATGTCAAATCAAATTCAGCTTCTATTACAGTTAGACGGAATGAAAAGAATGTTCGTCTTTCCAAAATCAAAATGTTCGATAAATGTAAACTTTTGGTATTTACGTTTATATATCTTGCAATATTTATAAATGAACAAATTATTGCGTCAAACAAGTGGAGAAAACAACATTGTGTTAATTTACAATCAACGACTACTTGTAACAATTGAGAGGGTTTTGGTGCACTTCACACACCTGAGTAAAACAAAATACTTACTAAAAACGTTTACCTACTTAAAACATTATTTTCCAAATTACACGATAAACCCTTTACCTTGTCTATAGATTTGTGTTGAGTAATAGAAAGATTAAAGTTAATAAATAAATGAAATCACAACACACAGTATTTATTAATATTTGTGTTCAGCTTAAAACAGCCCCCTAATGAATTTAAATGTGCTTAGACCTATGCATCTATGCCTAATGAATTATATTATTTTTCAGCCATTATTATGCACTATTTGTTTTGGCTTAAAATAGGTCTAGGTGATGGAAATGTACTGGAATCGAAGAACAAAGAATATAATTTTTTTGTATCTTCAACACTAAAATCAGTTTGTATGCATTACATCTATACACTCATCAAAACGGTTTACTGTGCTTCTGAAAACGTTCATAATAGTTTATCTCTGCAATAACGCAGTTTATAGGCCTATCCATTTTCAACTGATCTAAACTGTGTTCATTGTTCGATAACTCAGTTGATAAATATTTTGTTATTCCAGAACATATGTAAATTAGTTTTAGTATTACTCTATACATTTTATTCAGAGACATTTATTCTATTCTTATTTCTTTGCGAAGGCACAGGAGGAAATAAAGGATACATTTCTTACTAAAATGTAAGCTGCCCTGTAGATGTACGATGTCCTGTTACAGAATGTTAAGTAATGTTAGACAATTCAGTGTTTTAGGAATAAGAAAATAATTTGGTGGGAGAAACTTAATTTTAGAATTTAGGAAACTGAAATGAAACTTGGAATGGATAAAGTTGCTTCATAATAAATGAAATATTCCAAAATAAGATTTAAATCAAAATTATTTTTGAACTAGAAATACCAGCAAATAAATGCAAATTTAATAACTAAAAATAAGTTTATTTAAAAGTTATTTCCAAACAGCTTTTAAATAAGCAATCCCAATTTGTTTAAATTTATTCAAACTGGTTTATGTAAAACAAAATCTACAATAATTTATTTATTGTTTAGATTCATTGTTAAAATTCAGCTTGTAATCTACTTTTTTTTATCTAACGAACATACAGACTACGCAAGGGAGTATCTTAACCTCAGAAAAGGAAGAATTCATTCTCCTAAAGGTTCTTTTAAAACAGATTTCACTAAGATAAAGAAAAATATCTTCTGGCATGTCGTCGTCTTGGAAACAATTCTTTTTCATTTTATACTTTCTATTTTTAAAGACTAAGAGGCTTTTGCTATTAGATTTTTTTGTTAAGCGATATTAGTTCAATTAGTTCAAAATTTATTACTTAAAAGCTTAAAAATTTGCTTTGACTTGAGATTATTTCATAATAAGTGTTTATCCATTAGAGAAAGAAACTAGAGGAAGTTGAGGGATCGTTTGAGAAATCAACTGAGGTGAAAGTGATACCGTATGTAATCCGTTGCATTAAAAAGTTTTAAGATTCTGAACCATATACAATTACAAGGTAGCTTTTATTCAATACTTGTAATCGGTGTCAGGTGTTTTATCTTGAAAGTATTATGATTACCTTTTGTAGAAATACAGTTTTGATTTAATCGGCAGTTTGGTGTACCTATTTTCAACATTTCTTACGGGAAACATATTTATATATTTTTTTGCAATTTGAAATTTTAAATTTAATCAACTTAAGTGTATTTTGTTTTTAAGCTAAGTACGGGATTACACAGTCCGACAAATAGAATTGATATTTTTTAAGTTTTAAAATTGAACGATTAATTTCTAAATAAGGTCACCGTTACTTTTTACCAACTCTTGCTTGTTAATATTTTACGTCTGTTCTAATATGTAGCTGAAAAATATTTAATATTTATGTATTTCTTGTTAATCATTAACTGCTACATGGTCATGTGTATTCAAATTTATGTAAAGTAAACAATTCTGGAGAGCGAAGCATGATAGTTAATTTATTTAATATTGTTTCAGTTATTTATAAAAAAAGGTTATCAATTGGTTGTAGTTTTTAACTAATTGAGCTAATTTGTATGTGTTAAACTAATTTATTTACTTGTTTGTTGTAAGTTGATAGCACGTAATAATAACTTTATCTAAGATATAAATCAAAGTAATTTAGCAGCTGCAACTTGACAGAAAGAATAATAATATAATTTTAATAAGTTATTTAATTAATTTAAAAACATGTTGATTCGGGCTAATTTTAAAGCTTCCCACAAATTAAATTATGTAACATTTCGTTATGCAAAAGTATCCATAGAATATATGTAATTATTTCACTCTGTTTAACAATAGAGAGTAATGAAAATCACCACTCAATTCTGAATAAAAAGTCTGGGAATCTCTCGCCCAGACTTAAAAAGTTAAAATATCTCGCACAGTAAACTTTAAAAAGTTAAGGGTTTGTACAAGAAATTTCACAACATGTGAACGAAAAGTTTTAACATAATATCATATTTTTTAGTTTGACTTATATACAGTCTAAGCCGGAATAGTTCATTATTACATAAAATTTGTTTTAAGAATGTGTTGAGTATTTATTTCATTGGATGTTTGTCAAACGTACGAAAATTAATTGTTGATATTTTTTGAATTAATAAAATATGTTTAATATTGCTGCTGCAAATATGTTAACGCTATGCATAAACTCATTTCTTTTTTAAATGTCTTCTTGTAATTAAAGTAATCTCAGTATACGGGAGATATTTAGCCAATTTATTTCTTAACGTTTGACGTTGGAGTACAAACAATTAATTCAGTTTGACTTTAAGGTTTTAGGTTATAAGTTAAACATTTTAAAAACTCCCAACACATCAACTAGAAAAGAGATAATAATCTTTAAACGGCTAATAGATTTTCTTGACTCATAATTAAGAACACTCTTGATCAAGTCACATTAAAAAAAACAAATCAAAAATAACTAAATTGCAATATATTCGTCCGTTTGAGAGCTACGATGTCAAAGAATCAGACACACATATACACAGATAATAAACTTATAACACCCCTCCTATGTTTTGTTCAATGTTGTGTTCTAGAGAAGGCTATGGTTCAACTGATGGACGCTGTCATATTTGAATATATTAATATTTATTTGTTACCTTATTAAATGAAAACGCAGTGTAAATATACAGTAGGTCTATTTCAGTTTTAAGATAAATGAGTGTAAAGTAAGTTGAACAGTCGATCTAGATGTTATACAAATACGGTATGTATCTCACTTCGTTCATATTAATTACTGTAATTGTTAAATATTTACAATTTACGAAAATGTTTGGGTGAAAAAATAACTTAATACATTTTTAATGATTTCCATTGTCAGAAAAGAAGGTCACTTTGGGAATTTATGTGATTGTTTACAAATAAAGCCACTGTTATTGTTCTGCCCTAATTTAAATTCCATAAATTTACGTTAGCTGCTTGCTACCCAGGGTCTTTGTACCAACTAATGACAAGGTTTTTGAAATTTACTCTCATCATAGTTTTGCTGTATATAATTATTCTTGATGCACAAGTTTAACAAATAATAATTATAGAACTATTTTATAGAAATGAAAATTAATGTCATAGTCTTTTTTTAATGATATGGGTTTATTATTTATACACAATTCAATTTTCAACTAAATATTTTACAGGTTTATGTGACAATCATAAATTTAATGTTAAAGTAAAATATTTTAGACCAATAATAATAGTATCTAGAAATAAATTTATGAGTTGCCTTAAAATTAAATAACTGTAAATAAATAAAGTTAATCTATATATAAATTTTATGTATATATATTTACCCTATTTATATAGAAAATAAGTAGGCCTAATATGTTTTTACATATACATATTGTGAAGGCAGCAATACAAAATAAATATTATGATTTTAATGTTTAACTTAAGTCTACAAAAGGATCAGTACTAGTATTTGAAATAAATGTTTCTGGTGACTGCAAACGATTATCTCTAAACGTTCTAGGTGACTCATATCTCAACATTTGAACTAATTCCCCACAAAACAAATACATTTGGAATAATTAAACACCCTTGTAGTTAAATTCTTAAACTAAACGAAAGTTTGTAACAAGACTGCTAGAAATAAAGAATTATTTGTAACCTAATTTGATTACTTACGGTTTGAAACCTTAAAAAAATCCTGACTTTGGCAAGCCTAATTAAGTAAGTTAAGTAAGTGAAACGTCTGATGAAAATCACAGTAATAAGAAAGTCAGTGAAAAATAAATTGTGAATTATTTCAACTAAATACCAGTTTTTAATACGGCATGACTAAAACTTATAAACCAAACTTGGTTTAACAATACTGCGTATTTTATTAAGAAAAAGACGATTATTGAAGGCTATATTACTCGTAGTTAGGGTCACGTCCACTGCTGCTTTGAACAGTGCGGTATAAATCTAGTTTAAGTGTATTCATGTCTAACCCAGACCTTAAAGCCTAACTGCTGTAACTGCGCAGATATATACAATTTTTAAATAAATAAAACAAATATTATTTTGAATAATTTGTGAAATAATATGAATCCTTAGTGATTTTAGTAGCAACTTGTAGTAATTAAGATGTGATAGGTCAAAAAATAAAACACACTATAACTAAATCGATAGCAAGATTTTAACTTTCAAAATACTATGTATTTGCATGAATGTATAATTATAATGCAATAATAATATTGTAGTTTAAAATATATTACTCAAAACTTTATATATATGATAATAGTTATTATTGGGTTTTATGTAAGGCAAAATAAGTTTTTAAAACTACATTAAATTTTTAGTTACTTGATGTCTTTAAGTGAGTTTTGTGTAAAAGTATTAAATCTAAGTTTATAACTTCTGCTACAAGGTCACATATTAATTATTTTGACAACATTATTTTCTTAAAATTAATGTGCATTCTAAATGAGAATATTAAAGTTAAATAACTTGATTAGTGAATAGAATATAATTTCATAAACCATTGAAACGCAAAAAAGAAAATTGTTCGGAATGAATTCATTTAAAACAAATCATAAATCTATAAAAGTATTTACCTTCTTGTCTCTGGGAATCATAAATTATAAATACATTTTACAAGTCATTTAAAGTACAAGGTTACTAAAATGTAGTAGAACTGTTTAATGTAGTATATCCACCTAAAATACATAAGTACTCACAAGTGTGGTAGTGCAGTGTTTTTGAAACTTTAATATAATATATAACGTAAAATAGAAAGATTGAAACAATAATGTTTAATGAAATTTAAAAAAATACTATAAATACCTATAATACAAAGTTTTCTACAAGAATGGTTAGTTAAACTTCATAGAACTTTTAGTATAATCTATCCACCTAAATTAGGAGATACATATAACTAGCGTTATTCAACAGTTAAGAACTTTTAAATATTATATAAATCCACCTATAATATAAAGTACCCACAAGTTTAGTTAATGAAATATAATACAACTTTTTAATATAATATATTCACCTAAACACTACTTTACATCTTGCATATATGTAAATATTATTGTACAAAATACAAATTGTTTTGTTAAATGTTTTCCATTGTGTTATAATGTGGGTCTGTAACTTAAAAGTTAAATATAATGTATATTTTATAAACTTGGTTTATAAATGTTTAAAACAAATTTTGAACATAATATATTTTATGTTTAGTGAATCTTATGTACTATGAGATTTATTGTCAATTCTTTTATAATTTATTGCTTAGTTAAAAGTATAAATTATGTTTATTTTCTTAATATGGCAATTAGTATTTTATCTTACGATTATATCATTTTGCTAGTAAATCATTTCTGTACCAATCAAGGTTATTATTTCATTATACTTTTTTTTAAACCATTGCATACAGACTCTTTAATTTTAATGATCATAAAAATGTCTAACGATCGTCCAGAAAGAATATGAAATGTTTTATACTTTTTGATTAAATATTTCAAATTATGAGAATTGTTGTACAAACTATAAACTGTTTTTCATTTTGTAGTCGTTACACGTTTGTTATTTAGGAATCAAATGTAATAATATTATAATGTTTATTGCATTGGCATTTATTATATTGTTTTCCATAGTTATTTTGAATAATTAACCATAGAAAAATATCAAAATTTTATTGTTGATCATAAATTGGTTAAGTCATTATGTTTATTTTGCGTTAGGGCGCTTCGGAGATGGGGAACTAGAGTATTTGCATCACAGCTTGTTCCCAGTTGGATTCCAGAATAAGACCAAGAATGTTTGTGTAGCAAGGAAATGATTTACAAGCTATGCAAGCTTGTGGTACTTTCAAAATATAGTGTGTATATATATAGACATAAATAGTAAACGTATAATGTCATCAAAAAATTTATTTTGCAAAGCAAGATAAACTGACTCCATAAACTATTTAATAATTAAAATACAATACCCTTTTATATAGAAATATTTCAAGAACCATGAGTTGTAAATTATTTTCTGGCGCTTGCTTATTAATAAGTGATACTAAATATTTCTTTATACCTAGGTTATAGTAATTACTTATCAAAGTTTTACAAGAAAAATCCTTATTTTTAATTTCTTTGCATAACAACCATTTCAATTCTCATAGCTAAATTCCTTAAGGTGTGTATTCATTAGTGCATTAGTATCATGTAATCTAACATAATTGGAATTTAAAAGGATTTTAAAACAAGATAAAAATCTTCAGTCTAATTACATAAAAAAGACTTTCAAAATTTGTTTACACATTCTTTCAACAACAGAATATTAAAATAATTAAATAGCACATCTGGAAAATTAAGAAATCATTGAAAATAAGATACAGCGTTCTAATACTTCACACATATACTTCACACCTTTACTTTAGAAGACTACATTAACTCTCTCTCTATATATATATATATATATAAAATCCAAATACTATTCACTGACTCACTCATCACGAAATCTCAAAAACCATGCAACCGATTGGAATGAAATTTGGTATGTAGCTTCCTCTAGTGCCCTAGGTACTCGTTAAGAAATGTTTTTTAAATTCGAAATTTAAGGGGGTTTGAGGGGGTCAAAGTTACTTAAAATTCCCATAAAAAATACATAGTAAAATAATTATATTTATTGATTTTTGTTGTTGTTAATATACATTAAACTTTGATTTGTCTATCCGTGCAAAGCCGGATCGGGTTATCTAGTTAAATATATACATCTAATTTATGTGCCCAGTTCATGGATACGTTCCCGTAGTAGTTATTAAGACTTTTTTTTTAATTTTTGCTTAAACGATCTTGTATAGTCATTAATAACATACATTTTATTTTATTGTAGCAAACGATAAAATTCCATTTTATAACATTTTAATTCATGATTTTAATCTACGAAATTAAAAATTAATAAAATATTTTAATAATACATTTGTATGTTTACAGGTTCAGTTAATTCATACAAAAGCAAAATGTATGATAGTTATTCTCTGTAAAATTAACTGTACCTATTGTAGATAAATGATAGAACTTTCTAAAAATTTCGATTGTACTCTTCAGTTTTATATAGTCAGTGTATTTCAATATTAGTGTTAATTTACTATGGAAGAATATACCATACTACTAAAAAGGTTAAGCTTTTAGTTTAAATGACTGTCTCTAGTCTAAAATAGAATATAAGGTATAATATATTTTGAAATAAAATTTAAATTATGAACTAACCTATTCACTGATCTAATAGTGTAAGAGAATTTGCTTTAAACCATCCACTAATAAGTAATAATGTCGTGAAATTGTTGTTATTATTTTTCCTAATAATAAAGGTTAATTATATGTGTCATGATATGTATCTCGCATGGTTAAAATTGTGTAAGCAGAAAACTTTGAGAGAAGAAGGTAAGTGCAATCGTACATAATATTTACACGATGTTTGAAAGCAGTTTGGCCTAACCACTTTCATCCATCGTGTTGCTAACAGTGTATATTTCTACTGAAAATTTATTTTAATTTGTTCAACAATTCTTTATTTAAATACAAAATTTAAAATAATGCCTTTCAAGTATACAAGAGAATATATTAGTTTCATTATTAATGCAAAATTAATAACAAAATAGAATGTATAAATAAACAAATTATAATAGTACAAACAACACTGGTCATGGCCACTAATTAAAGTTAAAATATCATAAAATATTCGCAAACAATAATTAATTAATTTTAAATACATATTTAAGTAAGAGTTATAAGGAATGTTAAAGCAGTAGTTATACAACCCTGACTCTTAATGGGCTGAACAAAGTTTTTATCTCCCCAACAGTTTCTAACAAGGTTTACAACATTTACTTACGTAAGCTATATTTAAAAGTTGTTCAACATTTTATAAGTTTTAAAGTATGTATATAATTTTTATTTAGGTCCTAAACTTATATTTAGCTCTATTCACCATAGGCAGTATAAAATAACTTTGTTTGGAACAAAGGTAATAAATAATGTTTTAAATATATTTATAAGAACTTATAAAACATAATGTGGTCGTTTGCTTGTCTTTATGTATGAGCTTATTATGTTTTTTTCTGTTTGCACGTCCAGACCGTTTTACAATGAGCGTTAAAAAATGGCAATAATAAATAAAACTCATGTTTGGTAAGTGATTTATTTTAATATGGCATTTATTTATTTAAACAATTATACAAGCATAAGGTATTAATAATTATTGTTTGGTTATATTCTTTTAACCAAAATAAGAGGTTTAAATGTTTGATTTTGCATAGCTTGCCTAAATGCATCGATATTTTTGAAAATTTATTCACCTCACAAATTCATTAAAAACTGCACTAGAGAAAGTTAGGATATGTTTTTTTATGGCTGAAGCAATATTGTTCTATCAAACAGCTGTTCGCCAATGAACAGCGAAGCAGTAAAACATTTTGTACCAACTCTAAAAAGTTATTTTTGGAGGGAGGAAATTAATACATTTTTCATTATTCCACCATTTAGTTTTTGCAAGTGTTCATATAATCGGATGTGTAAAACTCCAAACTGTAAACGTCTACGTCAAACCTCTTAGTTTAATATAATCAGATGTGTAAAACTCCAAACTGTAAACGTCTACGTCAAACCTCT